>CM038142.1:541132010-541272048 GCA_021437245.1 Aegilops speltoides
CGGTATAATAAAAAAGATTCAAGTAAAGGCTTGGTAGTGGTGTGGCGTCATGCCGCAAAAATCGTCGCCAGATTAAACTTTGTGTACATTTTATTCTCTCTGATTGGAATGTGGAATTTATTTTTGCAGATCGGACACTATCACTGGTGTTCACAATCTTCTTTGGATTATTAGGAGGAGGAACCCGCCTTGCAATGCCGAACATTATCGCGCCGGACTCATCGTCATTGAAGCCAGGTTCGAGACTCTTGAGGAAGTCTGGACTAGGGGTGCTTGACAGCGGACTATCATAAATCAACCGGACTCCAAGACTATGAAGATACAAGATTGAAGACTCCGTCCATGTCAGGATGGGACTTTCCTTGGCGTGGAAGGCAAGCTTGGCGATCACGGATATGTAGATCTCCTACCATTGTAACCGATACTGTGTAACCTAGCCTCTCGGTGTCTATATAAGCGGAGGGCTTTAATCCGTGAGACATAACTTCCATTACAACAATCATACCATAGGCTAGCTTCTAGGGTTTAGCCTCCTTGATCTCGTGGTAGATCCACTCTTGTACTACCCATATCATCAATATTAATCAAGTAGGGCGTGAGGTTTTACCTCCATCAAGAGGGCCGAACACAGGTAAAACATCGTGTCCCTGTCTCTGTTACCATCCGCCTAGGCATACAGTTAAGGACCCCTACCGAGATCCGCGGTTTGACACCGACAAGCATCAAGTGTTAATGGTTAACAAGACCACCAGTTTCAAGAAAAAAGGGCAAAGGGAAGAAGAAGGAACTTCAAGAAGAACAGACGAAACAAGTTGCTTGCTCAAGAGAAAAACCAGAATGCGGACCTAAGCACAAGCCGAAGTGCTTCTCTTACAAGTGGTTTGGACCTTTGAAGCGGAACTGCCCCAAGTATTTGGCGGATAAGAAGGATAGCAAAGTGAACAAAGGTATATGTGATATACATGTTATTGATGTGTGCCCTTACTAATTCTCATGTGGTACTTTTTGGGTATTTGATCTTTGGTTCTATTGCTAATATTTGCAACTAAAAGCGAGGGACTCTGGATTAGCGAAGATTGGCTAAGGGCGAGGTGACGATGCATGTGGGAAATGGTTCCAAAATCGATGTGATCGCGATTGACCTTTCCTCTACATCTACCATCAAGATTAGTTTTATACCTAAATAATTGTTATTTGGTGCGGCGTTGAGCATGAACATTATATCTGGATCTTGTTTGATGCGAGGCGGTTATTCATATAAACCGAGAGAATAATGGTTGTTCTATTTATATAAGTAATATCTTTCATGGTCATGCACCCTTGAAGAATGGTCTATTTTTATTGAATCTCGATAGTAGTGATACACATATTCATAGTGTTGAAACCAAAAGATCGACGAGTTGATAACGATAGTGCAACTTATTTGTTAACCTTGCCGTTTAGGTCATATCGATTAATAAGCGCGCATAGAAGAAACTCCATACTGATGGGCTTTTGGAATCACTTGATTATGAATCACTTGGTACTTGCGAACCGTGCCTCATGGGCAAGATGACTAAAACACCATTCTCCGGAACTATGAAGCGAGCAACTGATTTGTTGAAAATCATACATACTAATGTTTGTGGTCCAATGAATGTTGAGGCTTGCAGCGGGTATCGTTATTTTCTCACCTTCACAGATGATTTGAGCAGATATGGGTATATCTACTTGATGAAACACAAGTCTGAAACATTTGAAAAGTTCAAAGAATTTCAGAGTGAAGTGGAAAATCATCGTAACAAGAAAATAAAGTTTCTGATCTGATCATGGAGGAGAATATTTGAGTTCTGAGTTTGGTTTACACTTGAAACAATGCGAGATAGTTTCGCAACTCAGGCCCACCGGAACACCACAATGAAATGGTGTGTGTCGAGACATCGTGTCGTACTTTACTAGATATAGTGCGATCTATGATGTCTCTTACTTGATTACCGCTATCGTTTTGGGGTTATGCTTTAGAGGCGGCGCATTCACGTTAAATAGGGCACCATCAAAATCCGTTGAGGCGGCGCCTTATGAGCTGTGGTTTGGCAAGAAACCAAGTTGTACGTTTCTTAAAGTTTGGGGCTGCGATGCTTATGTGAAGAAACTTCCAACGGATAAGCTTTCGAACCTAAATCGGAATGTGTCTTCATAGGATACCCAAAAGAAACTGTGGGTACACCTTCTATCACAGATCCGAGGGCAAGATTTTGTTGCTAAAATCGGATCCTTTCTAGAAAGGAGTTTCTCTCGAGAAAGAAGTGAGTGGGAGGAAAGTAGAACTTGATGAGATGTATGTCTGCTCCCCTATTGGAAAGTAGTTCATCACAAGAACCGGTTCTGTGACAACTACACCAATTAGTGAGGAAGCTAATGATATTGATCATGAAAACTTGAGATCAAGTTTCTACTAAACCTCGTGGGTCTACACGAGTAAGATCCGCACCAGTGATGCGGTAATCCTGTTACGGAAGTCATGTTACTTGACCATGATGAACCTACGAACTATGAGGAAGCGATGATGAGCAGATTCCACAAAATGGCTAGAGGCCATGAAATCGAGATGGGATCCATGTATGAAAACAAAGTATGGACTTTGGTTGACTTGCTAGATGACCGGCAAGCCATTGAGAATAAATGGATCTTTAAGAAAGAAGGTGCTGATGGTAATGTAGCTGTCTATAAAGCTCGACTTGTTGCAAAAGGTTTTCGACAAGTTCAAGGGGTTGACTCACGATGAGACTTTCTCACCCGTGGCGATGGTTAAGTCTGTCCGAATCATGTTAGCTATTGCTGCATTTCATAATTATGAAATTTGGCAAATGGATGTCAAACTGCATTCTTGAATGGATTTACGGAAGAAGAGTTGTATATGATGCAGCGAGAAGGTTTTGTTGATCAAAAGTTACTAACAAAGTGTACCAAGCTCCAGCGATCCATTTATGGAGTTGGTGCAAGCATCTCGGAGTTGGAATAAGCAGCTTTGATAGTGTAATCAAGGCATATGGTTTATCATCAGACTTTTGGAGAAGCTTTGTATTTACAAGAAAGTGAGTGGGAGCTCTGTAGCATTTACGATGATATATATGAGATAACATATTATTAATTGGAAATGATATAGAATTCTGGATAGCATAAAGGGATACTTGAATAAAAGTTTTTCAATGAAAGACCTCGGGTGAAGCTGCTTACATTATGGGCGTCAAGATCTATAGAGATAGATCAAGGCGGCTTAATAGGACTTTCACAAAGCACATACCTTGACAAAATTTTGAAAAAAGTTCAAAATGGATCGAGGCAAAGAAAGGGTTCTTGCCGTGCTTCAAGGTGTGAAGTTGAGTCAAACTCAATGCCCGAGACATGCGAGAAGATAGAGAGAAAATGAAAGATGTTCCCTATGCTTTCACCATAGGCTCTATCATGTATGCAATCTTTGTGTACCAGGACCTAACATATGCTTAGCAATAAGCTTGGCAGGAAGGTACCAAAGTAATCGAGGTGGATCCTTTGGACAGCGGTCAAGAACATCTGAAATACCTAAAAAGGACTAAGGATATGTTTCGTAATTATATGGGGTGACAAAGAGCTAGTCATAAATGGTTACGTCGATGCAAGCTTTGACCACGATCCGGACGATTCTAAATCGCCAACGGATCGTGTTTTTATTAAGCGGTGGGCTGTAAGTTGGTGCGATTTGTAAACATAACGCATCGTGGCGGGATCTACATGTGAAGCGGATACATAGCTGTACGAAGCAGCAAATGAAGGAATGCGGATGAAGGAGTTCATTTCGATCTAGGTGTCATACCTGAGTGCGTCGGGATCAATGAAGATCTTACGTGACAATCTTTGTGTGCAATTGCCTTGGTGAAAGAATCCAGATTTCTGAAGGACCAAACACATCAAGGGCGCTTCAATTCCATTGGGGACCAAGTCCAAGTGGGAGACATAGAGATTTGCAAGATACATACGGATCTGAAGATATGGGACCCATTGACTAAGCCTCTCTCACGAGCAAAACATGATCGGCACCAAGACTCCATGGGTGTTAGAATCATTACTATGTAATCTAGATTATTGACTCTAGTGCAAGTGGGAGACGGAAGGAAATATGCCCAGAGAGCAATAATAAAGTTATTATTATTTCCTCATATCATGATAAATGTTTATTATTCATGCTAGAATTGTATTAACGGGAAACATGATACATGTGTGAATACATAGACAAACATATAGTCACTAGTATGCCTCTATACTTGACTAGCTCATTAATCAAAGATGGTTATGTTTCCTAACCATAGACATGTGTTGTCATTTGATTAATGGGATCACATCATTAGGAGAATGATGTGATTGACATAACCCATTCCGTTAGCCTAGCACTTGATCGTTTAGTATATTGCTATTGCTTTCTTCATGACTTATACATGTTTCTGTAACTATGAGAATTATGCAACTCCCATTTACGGAGGAACACTATGGGTACTACCAAGCGTCACAACATAACTGGGTGATTATAAAGAAATTCTACAGGTGTCTCCGAAGGTACATATTGAGTTAGGCGTATTCGAGATTAGGTTTTATCCTCCGATTGTCGGAGAGGTATCTCTGGGCCCTCTCATTAATGCACATCACTATAAGCCTTGCAAACAAGCGTGACCAATGAGTTGGTTATGGGATGATGCATTACGTAACATAAAAAGACTTATCGGTAACAAGATTGAACTAGGTATTGGATACTTGGCGATCGAATCTCGGGCAAGTAACATACCGATGACAAAGGAACAACGTATGTTGTTATCGCGGTTTGACCGATAAAGATCTTTGTAGAATATGTAGGAACCAATATGGGCATCAGGTTCGCTATTGGTTATTGACGAGAATGGTTCTAGGTCATGTCTACATAGTTCTCGAACCCGTAGAGTCCATGCGCTTACGTTACGATGAGCGTTTTATTACGAGGTTTATAAGTTTTGATGTACGAAGTTTGTTGGAGTCCGTTATCACGATCACGGACATGGCGAGTCTCAAATGGTCGATACATAAAGATTGATATATTGGAAGCCTATGTTTGGACGCCGGAAGTGTTCGAGGTGAAATCGACATTTCTACGGAATGCAAGAGGTTACGGAACCCTCCGGGGTTATTGAGCCTACATGGGCCATAAGGAGAAAGGAAGGAGGAAGAGAAGGGTGCGGCGCCTCCCTCCTAGTCCGAATAGGACAGGAGAGGCGGGCGGCCCCTTCCTTCTCCTCCTCCTCCCCCTTCCCCTTCTCCTACTCCAACTAGGAAGAAGGAGTCCTACTCCCGGTGGGAGATAGGACTCCCATACAGCAGCGCCCTCCTTGGGCCAGCCGCCTCCTCCCCAGCTCCTTTATATATGGGGGTGGGGGCACCCTAGACACACAAGTTGATCTGCAGATCGTTCCTTAGCCGTGTGCGGTGCCCCCCCTCCACCATATTCCACCTCGGTCATGTCGTCGCCGAGTTTAGGCGAAGCCACTATTTAGTAGAACATCATCATCGTCCTGCACCGTCGTCTTTGATGCAACTCATCCCGAAGCTTTCTTGGATCGGGCCGGGAATCGTCGTCATATTTGAGCATTGTCTTGAACTTCCGGAGGTGCCCGTGCGTTCGGTGCTTGGATCGGTCGGATCGTGAAGGCGTCTGACTACATCAACAGCGTTGTGCTAACACTTCCGCTTACGGTCTCAGAGATGCGTGGACTGACCTCTCCCTCTCGTTGCTATGCCATCACCATGATCTTGCGTGTGCGTGAGAAAATTTTTGAAATCACTCGTTCCCCAACACTTTGTTCCTTTGTCATCGGTATGTTACTTGCAAAGATTTGATGAAGTGGTATCAATGCCTAGTTCAATTTCGATTACAGGCAAGTCTCTTTACTCGTTATGTAATGCATCATTCGTAACTAACTCATTAGCTACATTGCTTGCAAGGCTTATAGTGATATGTGCAGGAAGGGCGAAGATACCTCCCGACAATCGGAGTGACAAAACCTAATCTCAAAAAGCCAACCCAACATGTACCTTGAGGAGACACTGTAGACTCCTTTATAATCACCCGATTCACGTTGTGACGTTTGGTAGCACACAAAGTGTTCCTCGGTAAAAAGGGAGTTGCATAATCTCATAGTTACGAGGAACATGTATAAGTCATGAAGAAAGCAATAGCAACATACTAAGCGATCAAGTGCTAGGCTAACGGAATGGGTCATGTCAATCACATCATTCTCTAATGATGTGATCATTAATCAAATGACAACTCTTTTGTCCATGGCTAGGAAACTTAACCATCTTTGATTCACGAGCTAGTCAAGTAGAGGCATACTAGTGACACTATGTTTGTCTATGTATTCTCACATGTATTATGTTTCGGTTAATACAATTCTAGCATGAAGAATAAACATTTATCATGAAATAAGGAAATAATAATAACTTTATTATTGCCTCTAGGGCATATTTCCTTGAGTCTCCCACTTGCACTAGAGTCAATAATCTAGTTCACATCACCATGTGATTTAACACCAATATTCACATCGTATGTGATTAATACCAATAGTTCACATCGTCATGTGATCAACACCAAAGGGTTTTGCTAGAGTCAATAATCTAGTTCACATCGCTATGTGATTAACACCCAAAGAGTACTAAGGTATGATCATGTTTGCTTGTGAGAAGTTTAGTCGGCGAATTACATCACATTCGGATCACGTATGTATTTTGCAAATATTCTATGTCTACAATGCTCTACATGGAGCTACTCTAGCTAATTGCTCCCACTTTCAATATGTATCCAGATTGACACTTAGAGTCATCTACGGATGGGTGTAAAACTTGCACCAATGTAACTTTTACAGCGAACTCTTTATCACCTCCATAATCGAGAAACATCTCCTTAGTCCTCACTAAGGATATTCTTGACAGCTGTCCGATGATCTACTATTAGATCAAAATTGTATTCCTTTGCCAAACACGAGCAAGGTATACAATAGGTGCAGTTCACAACATATCACACTTTATAGAACCTATGAGTGAGGCATAGGGAATGACTTTACATTCTCTTTCTATTTTCTGCTGTGGTCGGGATTTGAGTCTTACTCAATTTCACACCTTGTAACACAGGCAAGAACTCCTTTGTCTGTTCCAGTTTGAACTACTTCAAAATCTTATCAAGGTATGTACTCATTGAAAAACTTATCAAGCGTCTTAACCTATCTCAATAGATTTTGATGCTCAATATGTAAGTAACTTTACTGAGGTCTTTCTTTTAAAGAACTCCTTTCAAACACTCCTTTATGCTTTGCGAGAATAATTCTACATTATTTCCGATCAACAATATGTCATTCATATACTTATCGAAATCTTTGTAGTGCTCCACTCACTTCCTTGTAAATCTGAGGCTTCCACCGTGAAATGCAGCACAAAACTATATGCTTTGATCAACTTATCAAAGTGTATATTCCAACTACGAGATGCTTGCACGGTCCATAGATGGATTCTTTGGAGCTTGCACATTTTGTTAGCACCTTTAGGATTGACAAAACCTTACGGTTGCATCATATACAACTCTTCTTTAAGAAAACCATTAAGGAATGCAGTTTTGTCATCCATTTGCAGATTTCATAAAATGTGGCAATTGCTAACATGATTAGGGCAGATTTTAAGCATCGATACGGTGAGAAAAATCTCATGTATTCAATACCTTGAACTTTGTCAAAACCTTTTTAAACAAGTCTAGCTTTGTAGATAGTAACACTATTATCAGCGTCCGTCTTCCTCTTGAAGATCCATTTATTTTCTATGACTTGCCAATCATCGAGGCAAGTCCACGAAGTCCACACTTTGTTCTCATGTGGATCCATCTGAAGTTTCATGGCCTCGAACCATTTTGTGGAATCTGGGCTCATCATAAACTTCCTCATAGTTCATAGGTTCATCATGGTCTAGTAACATGATTTCCGAGAATGGGATTACCGCACCACTGCAGTGCGGACCGTACTCTAGAGACCTATGAGGTTACGTAGTAACTTGATCGAGAAGTTTCATGATCATCATCATTAGCTTCCTCACTAATTGGTGTAGGAATCCATGGAACTAATTTCGGTGATGAACTATTTTTCAATTCGAGGATAAGGTACGATTACCTCATCAAGTTCTACTTTCCTCCACTCACTTCTTTCAGAGGGCTCCTTCTCTAGAAAGGATCCATTCTTAGCAACGAATGTTTTGAAGGAAATATGCCCTAGAGGCAATAATAAAGTTATTATTTATTTCCTTATATCATGATAAATGTTTATTATTCATGCTAGAATTGTATTAACCGGAAACATAATACATGTGTGAATATATAGACAAACAGAGTGTCACTAGTATGCCTCTACTTGACTAGCTTGTTAATCAAAGATGGTTAAGTTTCCTAACCATGAACAAAGAGTTGTTATTTGATTAACAAGGTCACATCATTAGTTGAATGATCTGATTGACATGACCCATTCCATTAACTTAGCACCCGATCGTTTAGTATGTTGCTATTGCTTTCTTCATGACTTATACATGTTCCTATGACTATGAGATTATGCAACTCCGTTTGCGGAGGAACACTTTGGGTACTACCAAGCGTCTAGCAATGGCGGGTGATTATAAAAGTACTACAGGTGTCTCCAAAGGCGGATGTTGGGTTGGCGTATTTCGAGATTAGGATTTGTCCTCCGATTGTGGGAGAGGTATCTCTGGGCCCTCTCGGTAATGCACATCACTTAAGCCTTGCAAACATTACAACTAATGAGTTAGTTGTGAGATGATGTATTACAGACGAGTAAAGAGACTTGCGGTAGCGAGATTGAACTAGGTATTGGATACCGACGATCGAATCTCGGGCAAGTAACATACCGATGACAAAGGGAACAGCGTTATGTTGTTATGCGGTCTGACGATAAAGATCTTAAGTAGAATATGTAAGAACCAATATGGGCATCAGGTCCGCTATTGGTTATTGACGGAGCGTGTCTAGGTCATGTCTACATGTTCTCGAACCGAGAAGATCCATGCGCTTAAGGTTTCGATGGCGGTTATATTATGAGTTTATGTATTTTGATGTACGAAGGAAGTTGAGTCCGGATGTGATCACGGACATGGCGAGGAGTCTCGAAATGGTCGAGACATAAAGATTGATATATTGGAAGCCTATATTTGGAGTTCGGAATGGTTCGGGTGAAATCGAAATTCACCGAGAGTCTGGGGAGGTTCAAAAAGGGATTAATTGCTTAAAATTTTCGAAAGCCGGGGAGCTTTTTAAGTCAATAGGCGGGGCCTTTTTTTTAATTTTCCTAGAAAAGGTTAAAATGTTGAGAAGATTTCGACCGTTCGGGGATCCCTTTTCCAAAATTAGCCGCACCTGGGGAACCATTGCAGGGGGCCCTTACGTTTGGTCTCAAATTTATGCTACTTATATTTAAGGACCTGCTCATTAGAATCGGGACTTCGGTTTTGAAATCTCCTTAAGTTTCGGGAATTGAAGAAACGCAAATCCGGGTTGGAGAATGGCCCCGCTTGCTGATGGGGATCGCCAACGTGACATTCTCGTTATGGCTCTCGTTTCAAGTGGGATTTCTTCGGTAAGATAATTGAAATTTCCTGTCCCTAAATTTAAATTCGTTAAACTTGTATCAAGGGAGTAAAATGTTGGTTTTCGATAGAAACATGAAGGTGAAATCAAGAAAACACGTGTTTGGTTCGATGTAGTTTAAGGGGCAAAAAAAAGGGCTTCAAGTGTTACCAAGTTTCCCCAAAAAAAGGGGTGCACCCTTATTTAAAAATGGTCCTAAAGGAAGCCCTTATTTGGTGGATAAGGGTAAAGTGAAAAAGTTTTTGTTGTTTTTGGGAACTATTTTTAACAACCCTTTTTATTTGGTTGGGCTGTGTAATTAAGGGGTTAGAAAGAAAATTTAAGGGTAAGGATGATTGTTTGAAAAGTTTCAAAGAAGACATATTCCAATTGGG
Source organism: Aegilops speltoides (assembly GCA_021437245.1). Lineage (NCBI taxonomy): Eukaryota > Viridiplantae > Streptophyta > Magnoliopsida > Poales > Poaceae > Aegilops > Aegilops speltoides. Next base: position 541,142,055 of record CM038142.1, read on the forward strand.
AATGGAACCTTAAATGTTATTTTTTTCGTTAGCATAATTGAGATAGTTTTTGCCGGTTATTCATTTAATAAGGTCGATTTTACATGAATGCCTTAATGGTTACCCAAAATGAAAATGGCATTATTCATTTATGATCAATATTATTTTGAAACCAAAATGCTTAATTGGTGCAATTATTTGTCACTATTTATCAATTGGTGTCCTGGAAACCCTGCAGGGTTTTGGAACACGTTATGAATTTGTGTAACCGTCCTTTTGGGCAAGATCTAAAACTCGTTCTGGAACTGGCAAATCGATTATTGGAAAAACACGAGAGCGCCTGAATTTAAGGTTTATTTCTTATTTTCACCTTAAAAATTTACGGATATGGTATTTTTTGATGAAACATAATCAAAAATTGAAAGGTTCAAAAATTTTCAAAAATATGTAAAAAAAAATTTTTATCATCCAGCTATTATTTGATTTTTTTTAAAACAATGTGGTGTTTCAAAATTATAAGCCCAAAAATTGTGTGAAATTAAGTATTTATTGGATTTTTTTTTCTTTGTTTCCAAATGTTTTGGGTTGAAACCTAATTCAGAAAGGGCACCTTAAACCGTTGGCACCATATGAGTTGTTTTAAAAGAAACCAAATTTTTTTAAATTTGGATTCGATTTTTGAAAAAGCATTTGAAAGTCAATGAATTTTCAAAATACCCAAAGGAAATGGGGTCACCTTCTATCAAAGATGAAGGAAGAATTTTTGCTTAAGATGGACCTTTCGGAAAGGGTTTCTCAAAGAATAGTGGGAGGAAATGAAGATAGGTTGTTCTAGTCCCTTTTAAAATTTAACGGTGGCTTACAAAAATTATGAGGGTTAATGATGAAAAAAGAATCAAACACCAATTTGGAAAAATAGTTGAGGGGGGAAAAGAGGATCGGTTTTGCCAGCAAATCCAGAAACAGTGACCAAACTAAAAGGTTTACCTGAAAGGAATGTCCAAGGCAAATTGGTTTGAGGATTTGCCATGAAAAGATATTGTATAAATGGTTTAAGGGGGGTTTATAGTGTTTATTACAAACTCGTTTTGAAAAGGTTTTGCAAAGTTAAATGGTAAATAGATTTTTAAGGGTTGTTAAGTTGTGAATCAGTTGAATTCCAAATTTTAAAATTTGGAAATGGTGAAAAAATTTTGGTTTTGGGGAATTGATTGATCAAAGGAAGGTTTTTTATAAGGGAGAAAAAGTTCAATTCCTTATTGGTCAACATTGGATTGGTATGTTTGATGAGTTGATCAAAATATATTTTTAAACAGGTGAAGGAATTTATGAAATATGGGGACTTCCATTTTAATATTGTGAAGCAATTGAAGAAATAATTAAAATTTAAAACATGATTTGAAAAATTTTTCAAAAAGGCCTGGGAAGTGACTAAAACTCGTCTTAAAATGACAAGTCTTGATAATTTTAATATACATATTGACAAGATTTTAAGGTTCAAAATGGGAGTAAAAAATTCGAAATTTTAAAGGGTATTTATAAGACCAAAACCCGAAGGTGAAGTAAAAGAATGAAAAATCATTCCCATTTATAGGTTCTTAAAATTCCCTTTTGGGGAAATTATTAACCCAAAGGTTTGGCTAAAAATGTGGAAGCCTTTACAGAAAAATCCTTAGTGGTAAGGATATGTTTTTGATTATAATAAAAAGGTTTTGGGTTACCATCGTTTTGGATATGATTAAGCCACTAATCAATTTAAATGGGAAATTCTAAAACCGTGGGCATTTAGACTGTTGCAAAAACAAGGGTCGTTTAAAGGTTGACTAAGATTTCACGAAAACTGACCATTTATCTCTTTTAAATCCAAGAATGTGAACAATTCTAATCAGTAAACCCTTTATGTTGGTAATGGCTTCTAAGGTTTCCTGAGAGTGAGTGAGAATACTGGTGATGTGATCTAGTTTTATTGGAAGTGGGGCTAAAATTGCCCTAACAATAATAAAGTTATTATTTATTTCCTTTACTGATAAAGTTTATTACACTGAAGTTTAAAGGAAACAAAACATGGTGTTTAAAATGTACGAGTCTTTACTTGAATCAAAATGGAATTTTAACCATGAACAAAGATTTTATTTGTTAAAAGGCCATATTGGAATGATCGATAAACCCATTATTAAAACCCCGATCGAGATTTTATTGTTTCTTCAGAAACAGTTTATATATGGAATTATCAACTCCTTTGCCAAAAATTTGGGACAAAAGGGGGGCTTGATTTGGGTAAGGTTTCCAAACTGTTGGGGTTTTCAATTAGGATTTGCCCCGATTGTGGGGGTTTTTTTCGGAAGAATATTAAGCCGAAGTTCAACAAGAGTTACAATGTGATTAGGAAAAAAGGCTTGGTGCAAGGAACTGGATTGGATACCCGATGAATTGGGCAAAAAATAATGACAAAGGAACACGATTTGATGGTGACCATAAAATTTGTAGAATATGTGAAGAATATGGGATCCGGGTTATTGGATTACCATTTGGGTTGTTAATTTTCAAAAAAGGCCCGGGCAATTTAAACTTAATTATGAGTTTAGATTTTGATGAAAAAGTTTCCATGTATCCGGACAAGGGAGGGTTCAAAGGTAGAAAAAGTTGAATTTAAAATTTGGATTAAGGGGGTGAAATGAAAGGGGATTCAGCCCGGAAAATTTGGGCCTTAGTGGGCCTCGGGGAAGAAGGGGGCCCGGGCGGGGCCCCCCTTATGAATAGGAGGGGGGCCCCCCCCTTTCCTTAATGGAAGGTTCTCGGGGGGAATTAAAAATTTCTGGGGCCCCCCCCCCTTTTTAATCGAGGGGGGCCCCAAACAAAATTGACTTGGTGTTCCTTAAAGGGGGCCCCTACCATAATCCATACTAAGGGTTAGGAAGCCCTTGAAAACACAAACTACCACCCGGTCTTTGGGAAATTCCCTTTTTGGATTGGACCGGGGTCATACTTGGTGTTGGAACCCGGGGGGAATTGGGGATCCGGATGGAGGAAACTCGATATTCCTTTTGGCCCTTTTCGGCCCGGGGGAGGTAGAAAATCCCTTGGCATATAATATTTTTTCTAAAATTTTTTATCTTCCCCAAATGTTTCCGGACTTATAAAGTGTTAAATTTCCGGGTTTCTATAGCCCCTTTCCCGTTTTTGGGGAGTTATGGGTTAAAACCTTTTAAAAGATTTTTAAACAAGAAAAATTAGGTTTCTTGCTAAACCAATTTCATAAACCCCCGGTTTGATGGTGCCCTTTTGCTTCAATACTTAAATCCCCAAAACAATAGTTAAATCGTAAGGACAATTGTACACCAACCTAAAGTCGTTTAGTTTGGCCCCAAAACGGTGTTGGTGGAGGTTGGAAATTTCCCCTTATTTTAATTAAAGCCCTGTAATCAAATTTACCCGGGGATTAAATTTATTTTTTGTTGTGATTTTTCCACCATTTAAACTTTGCCTTTAAATTAACTTATTTTATCGAGATTCCCATTCGCCAAATACTTAAGGTGAAAAAAAACGTTTTGGTTAACCAATCGGACGATAATCGGTATTATTACCAATAAGCATCCGTTCCATTGTTGGGACGGAGTTTTATCATCTTGCCCAAAAGAGTTCCGCTAAAGTTCATAACCGTATTAAAATATTTTTGGAGTTTCCAGTTTCCCCAAAGGGGGCCCAAATGTTGAACATTAAATTTGATTTTTGGCTAATATTGAATTGTTTAGTGAATCCGAAAATTTTTCATTGGGGTTGACCGAATTTTTCTGTGCGGGAAAAAAACCGCAAAGCCCCTTTGAATGACAAAAACCTCTCCTCGTTCATTTAAGGTTTCCTAATCCGAAAATAGGAATTCAGGCTTCTCTTGGAACCTTCCCCTCTCTATTCACCCCCGCCTGTTTAACAATTTTTGAGTTCTAACTTAGCCCCAACAATTCAAAACTCGGGGCTACTATAAACCTAATAAGGCCAACATAAACACAATCTTCCCTTGTTCCTTTGCCTCCTTCACCCCAAAATTTGGGCCGGGGTACCATTTCCTTTGTTTGGGGTTTGCCCGGGGTTTGGTCTTCCAGGGGCAACTTTTCCTTCCTTTGAAGTTCCCCTTTTTTTTCCACTTCTGTGGCTTGCAATCACAATCTTGTGCTTTTTTGATTTCTCCCCGTTTCCTGGACTGGGAAGTTTTCCCACCCTTCTTTATTCATAAAAGCTCTCTTGGGGGGCTAAAATTTTAAACCTTTCTAAAGAAATCCCTTATTCAAACTTTAGAGACAATAGGCCTGCTACTAGTTCGATTTCCTCCACTTTTAGATGCTTTTGGAGAATATCTCTTTGGGTACAAAATTTTTAATCGGAACATCCATAGGTCCACTTCAAAAGTCTTTAAGCGTTCTAACCGTTAAGTGGTGCATAAATTAATATCATATTTAAAACTTATAACTTTATTGTCTCAATAGGTCGACCTTCTTAAACATAATTTTCCCAATGGGAAAACCTGGAACTCCAACCCATTTGACTAAATTTTCAACAAATTTTCCAAATTTCAAAATAAACTTAAAAGCAAAATCAAGCTTTGTTAAACATAATTTGCAAAATACTTAGGATAATTCAATAAATTTAAGTTCTTTCATTTTAAAAACCCATTTAGCATCCTTTCCCAAGGTTACGGATCCATATCAATAACCATGTCCGAATCCTAATGGAGTTTTCAACGGTAACATCAAATGGATTCCCATAATTGATTCATTTCCCTTGGCTCCTTTGACCATATTAATATTATTCGTAATTTAAATTTTTTGGTGTAACATTTTGATTTATTTGAGCGAACCATAACCCCGACTATGGTTCCGAAAAACTTTCAACTCATCTCCAAACATTTATAATTTTATAGGTACTTAAATCCAAATAAAGCAAGATGATCATAAAATAAACTACTCAATCAATATAATAATTAACCATCTTCCTTTGTTACTCCTTAAAACTTGGTCCCATTTCCTTGGGCACACCTTACCCATTTTACACTTGTTTCCCATATTCCCTTTTCTTTGCACCTTTATAAAAAAAATTTGGGGATTTCTCAATAACAAACCCTTGGTTCCCTTGGTAAGGTTAAAACTGTCTCTCAAAATTAAAATTGCATCCTCTTGAATTCCTCCCTGCCCCAAAAACAAGTTGGCGTCCTCTATTTTTGTTGCTTTTCTGGTCTGGGGCAACCTTCACCTCCACAAAACCCCGGATTTTCAATTAGTCTTTTAACCCGTAAACCGGGGTGCCTTTTAACAAAGTTAAAAGAACCCCTAGACTTTGAAAAGGGGTGGGGATCTTGGGGGTTTGGCGGGCCTTACCAACAACTAACCAAAGTTAATCTTTGTGGGATGTTTGGCCCCAAACCACGTGTTCACCTGTATAACTCAAATAAAAAGGCCATCCCAGGGGCGTAAACAAAAAACGATCTTTACGTCTCGACCATTTCGAGACTCCTCGTCATGTCTCCGATATCATCCAGGACTCCGAACTCCTTCGGTACATCAAAACTTATAAACTCATAATAAAACTGTCATTGTAACGTTAAGCGTGCGGACCCTACGGGTTCGAGAACTATGTAGACATGACCTAGAACCATTCTCGGTCAATAACCAATAGCGGAACCTGGATGCTTATATTGGCTCCTACATATTCTACGGAGATCTTTATCGGTCAAACCGCATAACAACATACTTTGTTCCCTTTGTCATCGGTATGTTACTTGCCCGAGATTCGATCGTCGGTATCCAATACCTAGTTCAATCTCGTTACCGGCAAGTCTCTTTACTCGTTATGTAATGCATCATTCCGTAACTAACTCATTAGCTACATTGCTTGCAAGGCTTATAGTGATGTGCATTACCGAGAGGGCCGAAGATACCTCCCGACAATCGGAGTGACAAAACCTAATCTCAAATCGCCAACCCAACATGTACCTTGGAGACACACTGTAGAGCTCCTTTATAATCACCCGATTCGTTGTGACGTTTGGTAGCACACAAAGTGTTCCTCCGGTAAACGGGAGTTGCATAATCTCATATTTATAGGAACATGTATAAGTCATGAAGAAAGAAATAGCAACATACTAAACGATCAAGTGCTAGGCTAACGGAATGGGTCATGTCAATCACATCATTCTCCTAATGATGTGATCCCGTTAATCAAATGACAACTCTTCTGTCCATGGCTAGGAAACTTAACCATCTTTGATCCACGAGCTAGTCAAGTAGAGACATACTAGTGACACTATGTTTGTCTATGTATTCACACATGTATTATGTTTCCGGTTAATACAATTCTAGCATGAATAATAAACATTTATCATGAAATAAGGAAATAAATAATAACTTTATTATTGCCTCTAGGGCATATTTCCTTCAGGGGCACCTCTAGACACAAGTTGATCTGTTGATCTCTCCCAGCCGTGTGCGGTGCCCCTCTCCACCATATTCCACCTCGGTCATATCGTAGCGGTGCTTAGTCGAAGCCCTGCATCGGTAGCAACATCATCACTGTCATCACGTCGTCGTGCTGACGGAACTCTCCCGTGAAGCTCTGCTGGATTGGAGTTCGTGGGATGTCATCGAGCTGAACGTGTGTTGAACTCGGAGGTGTCGTACGTTCGGTACTTGGATCGGTCGGATCGTGAAGACGTACGACTACATCAACCGCGTTGTGCTAACGCTTCCGCTTTCGGTCTACGAGGGTACATGGACAACACTCTCCCCTCTCATTGCTTTACATCACCATGATCTTGCGTGTGTGCAGGAATTTTTTTGAAATTACTACGTTCCCCAACAAGTATGACACCATTTTTTGCAATAGATACAAATCAACCACCACCATCACCTATCCATTAGTTTACCATCACACACACGCACACCCTGCGCGCGCACACACACACACACACAACTATGATGTTTAAATTTATTTCTTATTTATTTATCCAAATGAAATTGAAATTAGACCTATAACTATTGGGATAATTTCTTATGCCGCATAGTTGGGTCACGCTCGGAAGTTTTACCCCTAGTTTCCGAAAACCCTCAGTCCTACCCCAAGCCAATTAACTCCCCTTATACTTTTGCCCTTCTACCATCACTTAAAAAATTCATAAAAATTCAAACCTATATGTGCATGTCATTTGCATTCATGAAAAAAGTGTTCAAAAGTCTTCATCTTAGTTTGAGCTAATAGGACCTCAACATGAACAGTAAATTCTGAAAAAAATTGTTTTTTCTAAAATTCTTAAAAAATTGTGGCAAACATTGGTAAATGTTTTCAGTTCATGAAAAGTTTCATCGAAATGGCATTCCTGGAAGTCGTGGCAAAAGAACAAAATCAACACTATAAAATGCTTTTACTTTGGAGCAACAATTTTGCTTCTTTTTTCCACGATCCATGAATATTATTCCCTGATGAAACTTGGCAAGAACTCAAAACATCAGTTAATGTTTGGCAGCAAAAAACTGTAGAATTTTTCACCACAAAAATCTTTGATTTTTTTCCTGATTTTACTGTTCACGCTGAGATCATATGACCTCAAACTGAGACAACGGCTTTACAACACTTTTGTCATGAATGCAAATGACATGCACATATAGGTGATCTTTTTATGAACATTTTGATATCTTATTTGCATTTTCCTGAGTTAGTATAAATTTGTGATGAAGTTTTAAAGTGTCAGTCAAAGGGCAAAAGCATAAAAGGAGCGAAGTGGCTTGGGCATAATAGAGGGTTTTGGAAACAATGGGTTAAACTGCCGAGTGTGACCCAACTAGGGGCATACAATTAATTATCCCATAACTATTCGATGATTGCGTGGTATACACTACCGGTTAATATTCCTAGTTGGAGGAGGGAACACGAAGGAGTGGACAGCGGGAGACTCTTGATGATCATTGACATTGCGTTTGCTTGCGTCCGGTCGTCGCCGAAGAGTCGTCGACCGGAACAGAGTCGGGGTCTGCTGAGAACTTATTTGTTCCCATGGTAAGGATAGACGGACCAGTCGGGGTTGCAAGACCGGCCGCGCTCAAGTCCATCTTGTCATCACTGGCCATCTCCACATCGACCCTCTCCACAGCTGCCTCCCCCGCCGCTTCATGCTGACGCTGCTTCCGACGGTGCTCCTCAAGGCGACATTCTCTACCTTGCAACTGACCACCACGGTCGGGGTCCTCACGGATTCTGCCGAGGCATCATCTATGCTGATGGTGGCGGACAGGGTAGTCAGCGACGACATCTACAACTGCGGACAAGTACGGCAATGCGAACGAGGAGTAAGGGTGGAGGTGCGCGGCAGCACGAATGCGGGAAATGGAGGGCATACACGGGAAGTGTGCGGTCGAATAGGTGAGGTAGTCAATTTGGAGTGGATTTTGGGATGAGTCTGGTATGTCGGATCCGACGTGACAGACGCGTCCGGGTGTCCCCGTATCCTCCCCAGATATGTGTTGAGTATGAAAATGGCGGTTAATCGGACGTTTAGGCCGAATTTGCCAGGTTCGATTGGGTGGCAATTTTTTATCCGGGCAGGCCGCCCAGAAGTTTGGAGCGAATACGGGGGCTTGGATTGTAGATTCTCTAAGACACGCCCAACAACACAGGAAAGATACGAGAACGTCCTGCTCTCAGATTTTTTTGAGTGCTTGGTCCAGCTCTTTTTTCGAAAATGGGCTCTTTATTACTTAAAAGGTTTAAGCATTACACCCGGACTCTGCATAACTATGATGCACACAGCCAAATAAGTACTCTCACACAATCAAAAATTAAGAAGGCGAAATACAAAGAAACAGAGTATGTATAACGCCTAAAGCGGAGGAGATGGGTCAATCCTAAGATCATGCTGCCACCCATGTTGGGTAAAATTATTCCTCCTCGTATCCTCCAATCGTGCACACGCCTCCGTAAACAGGCCTCGATTCTCCACACGATGCTTGGCCCTGCTCTGTTTTTTGGTTGGAGCAAAGTCCTGTTCTCAGCTAAGATACTCGGTTCAATGCAGCCAAACTAGCTTTCTCCTGTCGTGTAGGACACAGGCCAAGTATACAAGCAAAAAGAAACAACAAACATGCCAGTGAAAATACTACGTATGACTTAAAGCAAGGCACAACCTTCGCAGGAGATAATTCCAGCCTAGCAAACTACTACTATAACACTGAAACAGGCCATCGGCAGCAGCAAAACAGGCTTAACTACATATCGTCTTTACCCAATTTGTCCTAGATAATAGCACGTTGGAGTGTTGTTCCACCTCAGGTAGTAACTCGTCTTTGTCCCTAACGTCCCGATAAACACAGCAAAATCACAGGAGCAGGCGGGGGCAAATCACCATTTTTGCTTGCAAGGCACAAGGGCACGTGTGCAAACCTGTCTGCCTAATGTGACTTGCGAGCGTGCAACTTTGCACGCCGCACACTGGGCCATAGAGTGAACAAGAAATCACTCAATGCCTGCATTATATGAAATATTCAGACACTGACGCATCATGTGCCTTTCTTCTTGTTGCGTCTCGTTCACCACTCCTCGCTAGTGGTGGAGAGCTAGTTTCTACTACGTGCGTGCATGTTGCCACTACATAGTAATCGAGACAATTGTTGTGCTACGAGACATATAATACCACCAAACTACGGTGCCGATGCCTCCTAGTTCTAAGCAGACCATCTATAGTTCTATACCATAACATGCATGGATCGATGCTGATACATATATGACATTGCCAATGTTTTTTCTTGTTTCAGGAATTATAACTTTGATGTGTTGCTTTTATCTTATATAACTTCTCGATCTCTATTGATGTAATAGTACTACCTAAGGTTGTGCCAGTCATCTCGATCTATTCTGAAGATGTAGTTGTACCGGTTGGTAGGTGCATGTTCCACACTCTGACAATTGCTTAGCTTCTTGTCTTGCAATTAACACTTGGTGCTAGCAGGCTTATGATTGCTGCCATTATACTTGAATCTGCAACTGTAGTGGTTTATCAGCGGAGTGGGCTAGGCTAACTTTAACCTTTTGTACTATACATTCTTCACTCTAACATGGCAACGAATTGTAATTCAGAAGCCCTACCACGTGAAAAATCTCCCAGTGGAATAAGTGTGCATAGGGTGGAACCAATAATGCTACGGAATCTGCAACTGAACGAGGGTTTTCCGGAGCAGCTGGCCCGTGCGATCCAAACGTAGGAGGCCACGTCCATGTCCGTAAGTGATCCCGTAAACACATTCTGTAAGTGCAGCATTATTGGGGTGGAGTGGAACGATGTGTACTGTACTTTCTGCTAGGGGCCCAGAAAACTTTTTTTTTCAAGTTTTTGTTTTTTCATGCCAGTCCCGTCTCATGTTTGTGACAAAGAACTGTTTGCTTAATATTTTTCTGATGATGTGCAATACGCACATACACACCACTTGACCACTATACATACGTTCAACTGGAATTGGGTTGTGTTAAAAAAAACACGGAGCACATCTCCTAATGACTCCCTAGAATGACAGAGAAAGATAAATCGGCCAACCTCATTGATATCCTACTAAACACATGAGCTAATGTGTAGATGCGAGCTCCTGGATTTGAACTTTGATTGCCTACGGGTATAGAGATGTCTCAGTGACTCTGCAACCACACAACTACGGTCTCTTCTATGTGTTGGAACCTGGAAGCTAGAGAGATTTTGACACTCTTTTCTAAAAAAATATGCATGGGAAGCAAAAAATAAAATGGCAAAACAAATTGATTGGCACAATTGGGGCAAGATCTGTTAAAAAAGTGTGGCATCTAGTCCAAGTGTCGGTAAACACACACATGTAAGATGTCGTATCAACTCATACGAGTGAGAGAGAGACAATTCAGCATTCTTACTTGACGTAGCATAAGGGCGCACAAGGTGTGTGCAACCACAACATCAAGAGACAACTGAGACGAGATGTTCCTGATGAGGAGGTGATAGTGTGATATGACTTGCTAGCGAGGGTCGCACCCAGGCGGCAAAGTAAACGGAATTCAACATATCTGAAATGTCTAGCCGCTGGCACCTCACGTGCATTTCTTGCTTTTCTTTAGCAATGTGTTGACCACGTTCCGCTAGTGGTGAATCGCTAGTCGCTGATACATCTTGGGTTGTTGAAACTACAGGAGTCATCAGTGGAAGTACTGCGCTATGCGATATATCATGTCACCAGATTACCGAAGCCTCTCAGTCCTACACACGCTGCATGTAGCTCAATATGGATGGATGGATGCTGATACACATGAACTCAGAAATGTTTCTCTCCTCCCGGGCGTAATAACTTTCTGTTGCTTTATTATATACTTCCTCGAACTGTACTGATGTACGAATATCGTATTACTGGCTAAGGCTGTGCAAATTATCTCGACCAATTTCAAAGATTTGGCTGTACCAGTTGGTAGGCGCATGGCATGCATACTGATGTACTAGTTCTCCCAGAGCCACTAAATACGCGGTATGCATGCCTTGCTAGTGAGGATCGCACCTAAAGTTTATATTATATCAAGTAGAATAAATATAGGAAGAAAGAATCATGAATTATAATTTGGCAAAGCGGATATGTTGATGACATGGATAAACTTAGAGGGTAGCAAAGGATGAGTAATTGCTGATAGTGCGGATCACATATACAATATAGATGATCCACACACGCGCGCGCAAGCGCGCGCACACACACACACCCTTTTTTTGCACTAGATACAAATCAACCACCACCATCATTTTTTCATTAGTTTACCATTAAGTTAGTGCTGAAAAGAATTTGTAAACACACACACACACACACACACACACACTCACACACACACACACCCCTATGATGTGTATATTTAATTATAATTTATTTATCCAACTGAAAATGAAATTAGAGCTATAACTATTCAATGATTGTGTGGTATATATTGTCGGTTAATAATACTTAGTTGGAGGAGGGAAGACGAAGGAGTGGACAACGAGCGACTCTCGATGATCGTTGGTCGTTGCCGGAGAGTCGGCCAGCGGCATGGCAGGTCCTCAAGATGATTTAGGATGTGATGAAAGCATATGCCACTGGTGAAAATGAGGACGGTGATCTTACCAACGACTCCTAGACCCCTAATCGTCTTATGGATCGTGTCCACTGGATACATTATCCCAAGTGAGCAAAGAGCAATCATAGTTAAATGCAGTTTGCTCTGCCTAGAAAAGCTAATGGGTGGAAGGGTGTTAGTGGTGCAGGAGAATGGATTTGGGGTTATGATCTCTCTGTCTGGTATCTCTTGAGGTCTGAATTCTATAACATACGTTAGGTGTTCCCCCGTTAATGTATTGATGTTGTAGTCTTGTTTTTTTAGCACCAATCTTCCATGGAGATTTATATTAGTAGTAGTGATGTTAAAGACCAAAGTAATAGTAGATATATATCCGTTTTCTCCCCTAACCCTAGGTGGTTATGGCAAACTCCCCTCTCCAAGCTTCACGGGCGAGCCCGTGGGTTCGCCTCATGTAACGCCCCGAGACTGACGCTTCAGAAGACTTCCATATTTTTTTTGTGATCACCGTGTGTTTCTTTTGTGCTTGCTCTTTTATTTTTGCATCGCATCATGTCATCATGCCATCATGTCATTAATCTTTGCATCTCAACTCAACTAATAAACTGCATAGACCGTTGATCTATTTAACTCGAGGGATTCACATGGTGATTTCTCTTTATAACGTATCCTCTCAATATTAGGGAGCTATAATAAATATTTCATTATTTGGAATTGATCATAACACACTTGCAAAATTCCCATGCCTTTTCTACTTCAACTTTGGTCCCCAAACTTTGCCAACAATTCTTACCTCTTTTATCGAGGCTCCTCCTAAATTCTTAACATTTTTGGACTCTTCCAAAATGTTATCCTAGTCCATACCATTCGAATTAAATTCAATGGTTTTGGATTTAAATCTTTCAATCATTCCTCTTTTATTTTCCTGGATCGAGCTCATTTTTGCAAGTTCGGGAAAATTACCCCCATGCCCAAATTCTTGTCCACTCTTTTCTTTTCTCTCCCTTTCTTTCTTTGCTTTTCTGTTTTTGGAAGATATTTGAAGAAGGGAGGGGAAGACCAGCCGTAGCCCACTACCTAACCAGCTAGACCAAGCCGGCCCAGCCAGCCCATCTAACCAGCTCGATAACCCTAGCCGCAGGGAGAGCTCTGCTCGATCCCATCTCCTCTCGTTCCCTCTGCCCGCCGCCACACACCCATCGCTCGTGGCCTCCTCTCGATCCATCCCCTCTCCCTCTCCTCCCTCGCGCCGCTAGAGGAGGCCCTCTCCTCGATCTCCTCCTTCCCCTCCTGTGCGCCTCCACCTCGCCCTTACTTCTCCCCCGCATCGCCATCGCCTCCCTCCGCCGCTTCGCCACCACGCCGTACGAGCTGCTCTCCGCTCCATCACCCTGCATCGTGGCCTTCCTCCGCCTCGAGAGGCTCCCGAGCCGCCGCCGCCCGGATCCATCGTCCCTGACCCCATGACCGCCTCCCCATCATCATCATCTCCGACAATTCTTGGTGGTGTTTCTCGTTGTCATTCTCATCATTTGAAGACCGAAGAAGAGTTTCTCTTTAATCTTGCTCCATTCTCTTCAAGATTCATGGTTCTAGCTTGATGCCATCCTCTCATAATTGTTTTTGATTGTGAGAATTCTTTTCTTACCATCCGGAGTATTTCTTGAGTTGTTTCCATTTCTTTCCTCCGAAGGCCATCATGTCATAATTCTTCATTCTCAACGTGTAGCTATCATTCTCCAAATCTTACCGGTGATTCGTTCAATACCCTCTAATCAGTTCATGATCTCTTCGTTCTCATGTATCTAAATCCCTTCAAGTATCTTCTTTCGTTTTCAAACTCTTTCCGGTGAATTGTGCCCTTGCTACTCTCTTTTCAATTTTTACGGTGGTTCGTTCAAGATTTCTCTTCCTTTGTTATCATATCAATTCATTCGTTGTTTCCAATCCCACCGGTGGTCCCATCAATAACTTCTTCAAGTTGGCGCTATATCTCTTTTCAATCCCTTAAGAAGAATAAGTAGTATGCCAAATCCATTGCTTGTCATCAATTTAATTTGATGAAGGATAAGCATACAATAAATCTTATTCCTATTTCCTCAAGGTGATTCAATTCTTTTCTTCCGGAGATTGTTCTTGATGGAGTAATTCTCGGTTCTAGTGTTTCATTTTTTTCCTTTTCCGGAGTTCCAAGTTTTTTCGCATTATCTCGTCGCGAAGCTCCATCTAAATCATCGCAAGGCTTCACCCTGTGTTTTCAACTTTCGTTTCGTTTGATCATTGTTTTATTACCGGAGTTCTTCATGGAGGCTCTACATGGTGGTTCATCAAGGATTCTTTTCATTCTTCAATTGTTCTTCAAGATTTCTCTCGAAGTTATGACCCGCCAAGCTATACTCAAAATTAAACATGGTGCTCAACACATGTTTTGTTTTGAGGCGTTCAAGTATTCTTCTTCTTGCATTTCGAAGTGCAATTCTTCTACCTTAGCTTTTGAGGTGGTATTATATCATTCTTGACAATTTCCATTCATGTTTCGTGATTCACATGTTGTCAAGAATGAGGTATTTTAAATCCATCAATCTCTTCTTTGGAGTTATCTTGGTATAGATTTCACCTAAAGCCTTCCCTAAGGAATATTGCTATTTGTGGTGCTTATCAATGATCCAAGTTATATCTCTATCATCTTGGTGAAGCAGTTTTCATCTCTTCATTGATCTCAAGCAAGCAATTGATTTTGATAGTGGCAGAATTTCACCTCAAGTTTTGAGATGTTTACATAAGCCCACAACAAGCTTGTGCTTCTCGTTGTTGATTTTCCAACAACTCCAATCGATTCTTCTTTGCAAGGATGCTTTCCAAGTTCACTTGTGGCAAAAGTTGTCATTTTATTCTCCGTCCTTTATCCCAACGGTCTAACTTCTATTCTTTCGTTACGGAGGCATTGTGATGTTCTGCTCTTCACCCATCACCTCGTTTGGTGAGGATCGTCTTCTTTTCTTTCTTATCCATTTAACCGGAGTGTTGTGTCATCTCTTCAAGTTCTTTTCATCTTATCAAGTCTTGCATCTCTTTTCAACCGGAGTGCTGTCCGAATTTGATCTTCCTTGTTCCTTGTTTATCTCGTTACAACCAGAGTGGTTTCAATTCCTTCTTGTCCATTGTACTCGTCATTCATAGCTTTGCAACCTACAAGGTTCACATGGTGTTCCTTGTTTCTATTTTCTATCGTAGTGCTCTCAATTGTGTTCAACTCCGTTGTGTTCTTTATTTCAACTTTTCAACCTCTCAAGGTTCTTTGGTTTCACTCTTTTGTCGAAGAAGCAACTTAGTTTTACCTCTTCTCTTCCTCTTCCGTTTCTCTCCGGTGCCATCCTAGATCTCGAGACGAGATCCTCTTGTAGTGGTGGAGTGTTGTAACGCCCCGAGACTGACGCTTCAGAAGACTTCCATATTTTTTTGTGATCACCGTGTGTTTCTTTTGTGCTTGCTCTTTATTTTTTGCATCGCATCATGTCATCATGCCATCATGTCATTAATCTTTGCATCTCAACTCAACTAATAAACTGCATAGATCGTTGATCTATTTAACTCGAGGGATTCACATGGTGATTTCTCTTTATAACGTATCCTCTCAATATTAGGGAGCTATAATAAATATTTCATTATTTGGAATTGATCATAACACACTTGCAAAATTCCCATGCCTTTTCTACTTCAACTTTGGTCCCCAAACTTTGCCAACAATTCTTACCTCTTTTATCGAGGCTCCTCCTAAATTCTTAACATTTTTGGACTCTTCCAAAATGTTATCCTAGTCCATACCATTCGAATTAAATTCAATGGTTTTGGATTTAAATCTTTCAATCATTCCTCTTTTATTTTCCTGGATCGAGCTCATTTTTGCAAGTTCGGGAAAATTACCCCATCTTAAATTCTTGTCCACTCTTTTCTTTTCTCTCCCTTTCTTTCTTTGCTTTTCTGTTTTTGGAAGAGATTTGAAGAAGGGAGGGGAAGACCAGCCGTAGCCCATTACCTAACCAGCTAGACCAAGCCGGCCCAGCCAGCCCATCTAACCAGCTCGATAACCCTAGCCGCAGGGAGAGCTCTGCTCGATCCCATCTCCTCTCGTTCCCTCTGCCCGCCGCCACACACCCATCGCTCGCTGGCCTCCTCTCGATCCATCCCCTCTCCCTCTCCTCCCTCGCGCCGCTAGAGGAGGCCCTCTCCTCGATCTCCTCCTTCCCCTCCTGTGCGCCTCCACCTCGCCCTTACTTCTCCCCCGCATCGCCATCGCCTCCCTCCGCCGCTTCGCCACCACGCCGTACGAGCTGCTCTCCGCTCCATCACCCTGCATCGTGGCCTTCCTCCGCCTCGAGAGGCTCCCGAGCCGCCGCCGCCCGGATCCATCGTCCCTGACCCCATGACCGCCTCCCCATCATCATCATCTCCGACAAGAGGCCGTCGCCAAGCTCGACGTCGCTCTCCTTCACCTCCGCCATTCGCCTCCTGCAGCCCGAGCGCCTCGACTCAGCGCCGCCCCGCCATGGATGCCGCCCTGGACGCCGAGCTCCTCGGCATCACCCCTGCCTCGACCCTGCTTCGCCTCTGCTCCGTTTCCGGACTGTTGCCCTCCGTCGCGCCCATCCATCCTTCCATCTCCCTGTGCGGCGCCTCGACGGCGTGGAGGCCCGAGCTTCGGCTGGGAGCAGCCGCAGCTACGTGGCGCCCCACCTCCAAACGGTCGCGCATCGATGGCCAAGGCTCCGCCGCCTCCTGCCTAGTCTGCATCCCCGTCGCCCGTCCGTGGCCTTCTGCCCGAGCCACCACGACCACGTGCGCCTCCTTCATGGTTGTCGTGCTGTCATTTTTTTCATGCCTCGTCCTGCTGCTGTTGGTGCCTCGTGAGCCGCCGATGTCCTCGCGAGCTGCTCTGTCCGATAGGGCTCCCCTCCAAGACGAGCTGGCTGCCCCGTTGGCCATGCTGCCTTTGTCGTGGCCAAGTCAACCCAGACGCCCGGAGTCCATATTTGGTTGCACACCAAGTCGGCCATGCCTTGCTGCCTCCTGTACACTGTTGGTCAACAGTGGATGCACACCAAGTACTTCGACTACAGCCGATGCCCCGAGGACAACGAGTACGACTACACACGGCGATGCGTCAAGTTCCTCTAGCGAAGACGCCAAGTTCGTTTCGGGATTCATCAAGTACCGCTACCGATGGCTCGAACGACTACGAAACGTGAACCACTATTGTCGACCCGAACATCTACGAACCGTGTACAACTACCGTCGCCGTGTGCCACTACTTCCACTACCGTCGCGAGAACGTCTACTTCCGCTACGGCCGAGTACAACTACTTCCACTACCGTCGCCACATGAACAACTACTTCCCACGACGACCCGTGAACAACTACTTCCTCTACATCGTACCGAACTCGACCCGCTCCGAAAAAGCACGCTTCGAAGGTATAACCTCGAGACGCTGCCCGTGAACGAATGCATGTTGTATGAGATGCTCGTGTTTGCACCGTGCCCGTTTGCTTCATGCACGTTCCTCCTTGTTTGCCATGCCGTCGACCCGTGGGAACCCCGTAACCGGGATCACCCCACCATGTTCCGCACATCCGCACACTTCTCGTTTGCATCGGTATCTCCTCAAGTTACCAGAACCGGAATGTTGTCGTGGCACCATTTCCGTTTCACCGCCGTGGCACCTTTTTCGTTCCGCCATGGTGAAAAATGCTTCATAACATGCTCATGTCAACATTTTCATAAAATTGCATAAAACTTGCATATGTCATCCGCATCATGTTAACAACATTTAAATGGTTAAAATTGTGTTTGCATTATATTGCTAAATGACATATGGGGATTTTTTCGGAATTGTTGTTCTGGCCTCATTTAAACTTGCCTAGTTAGGTAGTTTTATTATGCTTCACCTCTTGCCATGTTTAAACAACATTTAACATTGCTTGGTAGCTTAAACGAGATTAAACTAAATATGTCAATGTGGTGTTTTGGCAATATGCAACTCGTTGCATATTGAGCTCCACTTAACTTGTAGTATTGTTTGTTGCACTTTGCCATGCCATGCCTCATTAAACCGGACATGCATCATACTTGTTTGTGCATCATGGCACGATTATGCTTGTGTGTTTACCATGTTGTTTTTTTTCTTTCCGGTGTTGCTTCCTAGTTCCGGTAATGTTGCGATTGTGAGGATTCGTTCGACTACTCCCGTTCGTCTTCTTCATGGACTCGTTCTTCTTCCTAGCGGGATTTCAGGCAAGATGACCGCTACCCTGGATCTCACTACTATCATTGCTATGCTAGTTGCTTCGTTCTATCGCTATGCTGCGCTACCTATCACCTGTTTATCAAGCCATCCCAAATTGCCATGAACCTCTAACCTTTGACACCCTTCCTAGCAAACCGTTGTTTGGCTATGTTACCGCTTTGCTCAGCCCCTCTTATAGCGTTGCTAGTTGCAGGTGAAGTTGAAGATTGCTCCATGGTGGACAGGGTTTATGTTGGGATATCACAATATCTCTTATATTATTAATGCATCTATATATTTGGTAAAGGGTGGAAGGCTCGGCCTTATGCCTGGTGTTTTGTTCCACTCTTGCCGCCCTAGTTTCCTTCATACCGGTGTTATGTTCCCGGATTTTGCGTTCCTAACGCGGTCGGGTGATTTATGGGACCCCCCTGACAGTTCGCTTTGAATAAAACTTGTCCAGCAAGGCCCAACCTTGGTTTTACCATTTGCCTCACCTAGCCCTTTTTCCCTTGGGTTTCCGGAGCCCGAGGGTCATCTTTATTTACCCCCCGGGCGGTGCTCGTTGTGGCGTTGGTCCAAACTATCGACCGCCGGTGGCCGGGGGCAACTCTGGGCTCGCCACCGGAAGTTTGGACAATCCGGTGTGCCCTGAGAACGAGATATGTGCAGCTCCTATCAGGATTTGTCGGCACATCCGGGCGGCTTTGCTGGTCTTGTTTTACCATTGTCGAAATGTCTTGTAAACCGGGATTCCGAGACTGATCGGGTCTTCCTGGGAGAAGGTCTATTCCTTCGTTGATCGCGAGAGCTTGTCATGGGCTAAGTTGGGACACCCCTGCAGGGTTATAAACTTTCGAGAGCCGTGCCCGCGGTTATGTGGCAGATGAGAATTTGTTAATGTCCGGTTGTAGATAACTTGACACCAGATCCGAATTAAAACGCATCAACCGCGTGTGTAGCCGTGATGGTCTCTTCTCGGTGGAGTCCGGGAAGTGAACACGGTTTCTGGGTTATGTTTGACGTAAGTAGGTGTTCAGGATCACCTCTTGATCATTGCTAGATTCACGACCGTTCCGCTTCTTCTCTTCTCGCTCTTCTTTGCGTATGTTAGCCACCATACTTGCTTAGTCGCTGCTGCAACCTCACCACTTTACCCCTTCCTTTCCCATTAAGCTTTGCTAGTCTTGATACCCATGGTAATGGGATTGCTGAGTCCTCGTGGCTCACAGATACTTCCAAAACTAGTTTGCAGGTGCCTATGTTACCGAGCAGGTGACGCAACCAAGCTCAAGGAGGAGCTTGATGAAGATCTTGCCCTTTGTGTTGTTTCGTTCTAGTTGATCAGTAGTGGAGCCCAGTTGGGGTCGATCGGGGACCTTTGTCGCATTTGGGGTTCTTCTTTTATTTTGGTTCCGTAGTCGGACCTTGATTGTATCTGGATGATGTAATGCTTTATTCATGTAATTGTGTGAAGTGGCGATTGTAAGCCAACTATGTATCTCTTTCCCTTATGTATTACATGGGTTGTGTGAAGATTACCTCACTTGCGACATTGCTTTCAATGCGGTTATGCCTCTAAGTCGTGCTTCGACACGTGGGAGATATAGCCGCATCGAGGCGCCTAAGTTGGTAATCGAGCCTTCCCGACCTTAGGAGCCCCCACCGCTTGATCGCTTTTAGCGGCGAGTTGTGTCTAGAAAAATGTTTTGAGTCATTTAGGATTATATATATCGGAGAGTTAGGAATTCTTTTTACTCCCGGTCTCTTCATCGCTCTGGTAAGGCATCCCGACGAGAGTTTTGACTCTTCTCTTCTCAAATTTCACTAAATTTTTTAGGATCACGCGGGTATCTTGGAATCGTTCGATGGTTTTATGATGAGAACATTGTCTTGGTGCCTCCTGTCGGGGTTTAGTGGAAGTGTCCCGGGAGTTGAGCTCGAGGTGTTGTCGTCATAATTTTATCGTTGCAGTTCGGAATACCGAGTTTAATGCGCCGACATCGAAAATCTCTTTTATGCAGTTGTTGGTGAGATAACCCGATAACCCGATCTCGAGGTGAGTACGGGAGTATCGCCACAACTTGTATAACGGATGCTTTTCGAAGGTTGAGGTAGACGATTCCGAAGGTTTCTTGGTTATGTGTTGAAGGATGGATACAGCTGGATGTAGGATTTGCTAGTTTTGGGTGAGATATTATGCTTCCCCTGTATCCCCAACACCTGATTGCATAACCGGAAAATTTCAGGAGTTTCATAGGTGGGAATTCAAGTAGCTCTTAGGATATCTTTCCAACGGATGTATGATATGAAATTGGGGTTCGACGTCTAGTGGTCCGCCTATTCACGGTTGGTTTAAAGTGGTCTTGTTGTGTCTTAAAGAGTCCTTGGCTATGCCGACTCGGGGACGCTTCGTATGTCATGTGCACTGCCTTGTACATGATGGTGCTGTACGATCGAGCCCGTGTAGGCCCCACCACGAAAACTTCGGACGAAATCTCTATCATATGTTTGTTCCGGCTTATTCTGCAAGCCAGTCCTTTGTTTTTGTTTTGAGTTGTGGTATTCGAGTTGCTTCAATGTCAAGTGTTGATTCCATACCTTTCCGAAATGGTGTTCTCATACTCCGATGTGAATACCAATCCTTCTCGACAATCGAGATTGTCATGTCAATCCTTTTCAACCGGCGTGTTTCTCTTCAAGTGGATCCGATCACTTCAACATCAGCAAGACCAATTATCATTTCTTCTCAACGGTGTTTGTTTCATCCGTCTCCAAGTTGCCTTTGTTTTTTCCCACCCTCCCACCCTCTTTCTTTAAGGACTCAGATTTCTTAACCAAGTATCCATCTTATTGAGTGAAGTTTCTTCATTCTTTTCCTTTAATGTTTTATCCAGTGATTTCTCATGAAGACGCTAATGAAGCTTCAACTTTATCATTGTTCCATTCTAATTTTCTTCTCCGGTGGATTTAATTCAAGATTTCGGTGTTGATCATATCTTTTTCCTTGTCTCAAATGTTTTCTCATGCCGGTGCACCTATTAATCATCCACTTCTTGCTATTCAATTGTTCCGGAGTGCCGAAGATATCTCAGAAGATTTGTGTTTCCATTCTTAATCCGTTCAAGTTATTTCGAGATTGTTATCTCATTCAAGCCATTTAAATCAACCGGTGCAACCTCCCTTTCAAGCAATTGTTCAACGGTGTTTTCTTTTGAGTGGGCCCTAACCCACAGGTCTTTTCCCAGGATCTTACCTGACTCTTCTATTTTCCCAGAGCTATCCTAAATTCTTCTCCAAGTTTGACGTAAGAATGAGTTATCATCAGCCAAATGCTTTTCTCCAAGATCTTTCAAATTCTTTTCATAGTTGGCTCAACCTCTTTGCTTTTGATTCTTCCGGTGTGCCTCAATAATTCTTGGTGGTGTTTCTCGTTGTCATTCTCATCATTTGAAGACCGAAGAAGAGTTTCTCTTTAATCTTGCTCCATTCTCTTCAAGATTCATGGTTCTAGCTTGATGCCATCCTCTCATAATTGTTTTCGATTGTGAGAATTCTTTTCTTACCATCCGGAGTATTTCTTGAGTTGTTTCCATTTCTTTCCTCCGAAGGCCATCATGTCATAATTCTTCATTCTCAACGTGTAGCTATCATTCTCCAAATCTTACCGGTGATTCGTTCAATACCCTCTAATCAGTTCATGATCTCTTCGTTCTCATGTATCTAAATCCCTTCAAGTATCTTCTTTCGTTTTCAAACTCTTTCCGGTGAATTGTGCCCTTGCTACTCTCTTTTCAATTTTACGGTGGTTCGTTCAAGATTTCTCTTCCTTTGTTATCATATCAATTCATTCGTTGTTTCCAATCCCACCGGTGGTCCCATCAATAACTTCTTCAAGTTGGCGCTATATCTCTTTTCAATCCCTTAAGAAGAATAAGTAGTATGCCAAATCCATTGCTTGTCATCAATTTAATTTGATGAAGGATAAGCATACAATAAATCTTATTCCTATTTCCTCAAGGTGATTCAATTCTTTTCTTCGGAGATTGTTCTTGATGGAGTAATTCTCGGTTCTAGTGTTTCATTTTTTCCTTTTCGGAGTTCCAAGTTTTTTCGCATTATCTCGTCGCGAAGCTCCATCTAAATCATCGCAAGGCTTCACCCTGTGTTTTCAACTTTCGTTTCGTTTGATCATTGTTTTATTACCGGAGTTCTTCATGGAGGCTCTACATGGTGGTTCATCAAGGATTCTTTTCATTCTTCAATTGTTCTTCAAGATTTCTCTCGAAGTTATGACCCGCTAAGCTATACTCAAAATTAAACATGGTGCTCAACACATGTTTTGTTTTGAGGCGTTCAAGTATTCTTCTTCTTGCATTTCGAAGTGCAATTCTTCTACCTTAGCTTTTGAGGTGGTATTATATCATTCTTGACAATTTCCATTCATGTTTCGTGATTCACATGTTGTCAAGAATGAGGTATTTTAAATCCATCAATCTCTTCTTTGGAGTTATCTTGGTATAGATTTCACCTAAAGCCTTCCCTAAGGAATATTGCTATTTGTGGTGCTTATCAATGATCCAAGTTATATCTCTATCATCTTGGTGAAGCAGTTTTCATCTCTTCATTGATCTCAAGCAAGCAATTGATTTTGATAGTGGCAGAATTTCACCTCAAGTTTTGAGATGTTTACATAAGCCCACAACAAGCTTGTGCTTCTCGTTGTTGATTTTCCAACAACTCCAATCGATTCTTCTTTGCAAGGATGCTTTCCAAGTTCACTTGTGGCAAAAGTTGTCATTTTATTCTCTGTCCCTTTATCCCAACGGTCTAACTTCTATTCTTTCGTTACGGAGGCATTGTGATGTTCTGCTCTTCACCCATCACCTCGTTTGGTGAGGATCGTCTTCTTTTCTTTCTTATCCATTTAACCGGAGTGTTGTGT
This sequence comes from Aegilops speltoides, assembly GCA_021437245.1. Classification (NCBI taxonomy): domain Eukaryota; kingdom Viridiplantae; phylum Streptophyta; class Magnoliopsida; order Poales; family Poaceae; genus Aegilops; species Aegilops speltoides. The sequence continues at coordinate 541,165,347 of CM038142.1, forward strand.
CATCTCTTCAAGTTCTTTTCATCTTATCAAGTCTTGCTTCTCTTTTCAACCGGAGTGCTGTCCGAATTTGATCTTCCTTGTTCCTTGTTTATCTCGTTACAACCAGAGTGGTTTCAATTCCATCTTGTCCATTGTACTCGTCATTCATAGCTTTGCAACCTACAAGGTTCACATGGTGTTCCTTGTTTCTATTTTCTATCGTAGTGCTCTCAATTGTGTTCAACTCCGTTGTGTTCTTTATTTCAACTTTTCAACCTCTGAAGGTTCTTTGGTTACACTCTTTTGTCGAAGAAGCAACTTAGTTTTACCTCTTCTCTTCCTCTTCCGTTTCTCTCCGGTGCCATCCTAGATCTCGAGACGAGATCCTCTTGTAGTGGTGGAGTGTTGTAACGCCCCGAGACTGACGCTTCAGAAGACTTCCATATTTTTTTGTGATCACCGTGTGTTTCTTTTGTGCTTGCTCTTTTATTTTTGCATCGCATCATGTCATCATGCCATCATGTCATTAATCTTTGCATCTCAACTCAACTAATAAACTGCATAGACCGTTGATCTATTTAACTCGAGGGATTCACATGGTGATTTCTCTTTATAACGTATCCTCTCAATATTAGGGAGCTATAATAAATATTTCATTATTTGGAATTGATCATAACACACTTGCAAAATTCCCATGCCTTTTCTACTTCAACTTTGGTCCCCAAACTTTGCTAACAATTCTTACCTCTTTTATCGAGGCTCCTCCTAAATTCTTAACATTTTTGGCTCTTCCAAAATGTTATCCTAGTCCATACCATTCGAATTAAATTCAATGGTTTTGGATTTAAATCTTTCAATCATTCCTCTTTTATTTTCCTGGATCGAGCTCATTTTTGCAAGTTCGGGAAAATTACCCCCATGCCCAAATTCTTGTCCACTCTTTTCTTTTCTCTCCCTTTCTTTCTTTGCTTTTCTGTTTTTGGAAGAGATTTGAAGAAGGGAGGGGAAGACCAGCCGTAGCCCAGTACCTAACCAGCTAGACCAAGCCGGCCCAGCCAGCCCATCTAACCAGCTCGATAACCCTAGCCGCAGGAAGAGCTCTGCTCGATCCCATCTCCTCTCGTTCCCTCTGCCCGCCGCCACACACCCATCGCTCGCTGGCCTCCTCTCGATCCATCCCCTCTCCCTCTCCTTCCCCGCGTCGCTAGAGGAGGCCCTCTCCTCGATCTCCTCCTTCCCCTCTTGTGCGCCTCCACCTCGCCCTTCCTTCTCCCCCGCATCGCCATCGCCTCCCTCCGCCGCTTCGCCACCACGCCGTACGAGCTGCTCTCCGCTCCATCACCCTGCATCGTGGCCTTCCTCCGCCTCGAGAGGCTCCCGAGCCGCCGCCGCCCGGATCCATCGTCCCTGACCCCATGACCGCCTCCCCATCATCATCATCTCCGACAAGAGGCCGTCGCCAAGCCCGACGTCGCTCTCCTGCACCTCCGCCGTTCGCCTCCTGTAGCCCGAGCGCCTCGACTCAGCGCCGCCCCGCCATGGATGCCACCCTAGACGCCGAGCTCCTCCGCATCACCCCTACCTCGACCCTGCTTCGCCTCTGCTCCGTCGCCGGACTGCTGCCCTCCGTCGCTCCCATCCATCCTTCCATCTCCCTGTGCGGCGCCTCGACGGCATGGAGGCCCGAGCTTCGGCTGGGAGCAGCCGCAGCTACGTGGCGCCCCACCTCCAAACGGTCGCGCATCGATGGCCATGTCTCCGCCGCCTCCTGCCTAGTCTGCATCCCCGTCGCCCCTCCGTGGCCTTCTGCCCGAGCCACCACGACCACGTGCGCCTCCTTCATGGTTGCCGTGCTGTCGTTTTTTTCATGCCTCGTCCTGCTGCTGTTGGTGCCTCGTGAGCCGCCGATGTCCTCGCGAGCTGCTCTGTCCGATAGGGCTCCCCTCCAAGACGAGCTGGCTGCCCCGTTGGCCTTGCTGCCTTTGTCGTGGCCAAGTCAACCCAGACGCCCGGAGTCCATATTTGGTTGCACACCAAGTCGGCCATGCCTTGCTGCCTCCTATACACTGTTGGTCAACAGTGGATGCACGCCAAGTACTTCGACTACAGCCGATGCCCCGAGGACAACGAGTACGACTACACACGGCGATGCGTCAAGTTCCTCTAGCGAAGACGCCAAGTTCGTTTCGGGATTCATCAAGTACCGCTACCGATGGCTCGAACGACTACGAAACGTGAACCACTACTGTCGACCCGAACATCTACGAACCGTGTACAACTACCGTCGCCGTGTACCACTACTTCCACTACCGTCGTGAGAACGTCTACTTCCGCTACGGCCGAGTACAACTACTTCCACTACCGTCGCCACATGAACAACTACTTCCCACGACGACCCGTGAACAACTACTTCCTCTACATCGTACCGAACTCGACCCACTCCGAAAAAGCACGCTTCGAAGGTATAACCTCGAGACGCCGCCCGTGAACGAATGCATGTTGTATGAGATGCTCGTGTTTGCACCGTGCCCGTTTGCTTCATGCACGTTCCTCCTCGTTTGCCATGCCGTCGACCCGTGGGAACCCCGTAACCGGGATCACCCCACCATGTTCCGCACATCCGCACACTTCTCGTTTGCATCGGTATCTCCTCAAGTTACCGGAACCGGAATGTTGTCGTGGCACCATTTCCGTTTCACCGCCGTGGCACCTTTTTCGTTCCGCCATGGTGACAAATGCTTCATAACATGCTCATGGTGGTAAAGGGTGGAAGGCTCGGCCTTATGCCTGGTGTTTTGTTCCACTCTTGCCGCCCTAGTTTCCGTCATACCAGTGTTATGTTCCCGGATTTTGCGTTCCTAACGCGGTCGGGTGATTTATGGGACCCCCCTGACAGTTCGCTTTGAATAAAACTTGTCCAGCAAGGCCCAACCTTGGTTTTACCATTTGCCTCACCTAGCCCTTTTCCCTTGGGTTTCCGGAGCCCGAGGGTCATCTTTATTACCCCGGGCGGTGCTCGTTGAGCGTTGGTCCAAACTGTCAGCCGCCGGTGGCCACCAAGGGCAACTCTGGGCTCGCCTACCGGAAGTTTGGACAATCCGGTGTGCCCTGAGAACGAGATATGTGCAGCTCCTATCAGGATTTGTCGGCACATCCGGGCGGCTTTGCTGGTCTTGTTTTACCATTGTCGAAATGTCTTGTAAACCGGGATTCCGAGACTGATCGGGTCTTCCTGGGAGAAGGTCTATTCCTTCGTTGATCGCGAGAGCTTGTCATGGGCTAAGTTGGGACACCCCTGCAGGGTTATAAACTTTCGAGATCCGTGCCCGCGGTTATGTGGCAGATGGGAATTCGTTAATGTCCGGTTGTAGATAACTTGACACCAGATCCGAATTAAAACGCATCAACCGCGTGTGTAGCCGTGATGGTCTCTTCTCGGCGGAGTCCGGGAAGTGAACACGGTTTTTGGGTTATGTTTGACATAAGTAGGTGTTCAAGATCACCTCTTGATCATTGCTAGATTCACGACCGTTCCGCTTCTTCTCTTCTCGCTCTTCTTTGCGTATGTTAGCCACCATACTTGCTTAGTCGCTGCTGCAACCTCACCACTTTACCCCTTCCTTTCCCATTAAGCTTTGCTAGTCTTGATACCCATGGTAATGGGATTGCTGAGTCCTCGTGGCTCACAGATACTTCCAAAACTAGTTTGCGGTGCCTATGTTACCGGCGGTGACGCAACCAAGCTCAAGGAGGAGCTCGATGAAGATCTTGCCCTTTGTGTTGTTTCGTTCTAGTTGATCAAGAGTGGAGCCAGTTGGGTTCGATCGGGGACCTTTGTGCATTTGGGGTTCTTCTTTTATTTTGGTTCCGTAGTCGGACCTTGATTGTATCTGGATGATGTAATGCTTTATTCATGTAATTGTGTGAAGTGGCGATTGTAAGCCAACTATGTATCTCTTTCCCTTATGTATTACATGGGTTGTGTGAAGATTACCTCACTTGCGACATTGCTTTCAATGCGGTTATGCCTCTAAGTCGTGCTTCGACACGTGGGAGATATAGCCGCATCAAGGGCGTTACACCTCACCTTTGTCTACCGCTCCGGCGGCCGGTGGTAGGGAGGATATTCTCGGTGCCTTCGCTCCTGTTAGTAGTTTAGGTAAGGGTTTTTAAGTTCTCGTAGGTGCGGCGCTCGGGCGGACGGCATCGCTTCTTCTTCGAGTTTGTCTTTCGGTCTTCAATCCTCCTCGACTTTGTCCTTCTGGACGTATTCGACGGAGCTCCAGCGTAGATTCCTGCCGTCTCCTTGGGGTGGTGAGGTTAGGATTTCTCGTCATGTGGCGAGATTTGGTGTCAGATGCTTTAGATCTATGCAAAGGTTCAACAACGATGACTACGGCTCTAGGACGCCGGTCCTTAGGGGCACATGCACGAAGAATTTCCGGTTGTCAACGGCAAGGTCAAGCTGGCTATGGTAAGGGAGCGACAATAGTGCCTGTTGGGGAACGTTGCAGAAAATTAAAAATTTTCCTACGGTTTCACCAAGATCCATCTATGAGTTCATCTAAGCAACAAGTCTAGGGAGTGAGTTTGCATCTACATACCACTTGTAGATCGCATGCGGAAGCGTTCAAGGGAAGGGTGATGACCGAGTCGTACTTGCCGTGATTCAGATCACCAATGACCAAGTGCCGAACGGACAGCACCTCCGCGTTCAACACACGTACGGGACGGACGACGTCTCCTCCATCTTGATCCAGCAAGGAGGAAGGAGAGGTTGAGGAAGATTGCTCCAACGGCAGCACGACGGCGTGGTGGTGTTGGTGCAGAAGATCTCGGCTGTGGCTTCGCCAAGCACGAACGGAGGAGGAGAGGTGTTGGGAGGGAGGGCTGCGCCTTGGGTTGTGCATAGCAGCCCTCCCTCACCCCTCTATTTATAGGGAAGGGGCAAGGGGGGCCGACCCCTCTAGATGGGATCTAGAGGGGGGGCGGCGGCCAGGGAGGGGGGACTTGCCCCCCAAGCAAAGGGGGCGCCCCCTTTAGGGTTTCCCCCAAAACCCTAGGTGCATGGGCCCAAGGTGGGGGGCGCGCCCAGCCCTCCAGGGCCTGGTTCCCTGCCCCTTGCGGCCCATGTGGCCCTCCGAGAGGGGTGGCCCCTCACGGTGGACCCCCGGAACCTCTCCGGTGGCCCCGGTACAATACCGATATGCCCCCGAAACTTTCCGGTGTCCGCATGACAACTTCCCATATATAAAACTTCACCTCCGGACCATTCCGGAACTCCTCATGACGTCCGGGATCTCATCCGGGACTCCGAACAACATTCGTTAATCACATACAATTCTTCCTAATAACCCTAGCGCCACCGAACCTTAAGTGTGTAGACCCTACGGGTTCGGGAGACATGCAGACATGACCAAGATGACTCTTCGGTCAATAACCAACAGCTGGATCTGGATACCCATGTTGGCTCCCACATGTTCCACGATGATTTCATCGGTTGAACCACGATGTCGAGGATTCAATCAAACCCCATATGCAATTCCCTTTGTCAATCGGTACGTTACTTGCCCGAGACTCGATCGTCGGTATCCCAATACCTCGTTCAGTCTCGTTACCGGCAAGTCACTTTACTCGTACCGTAATGCATGATCCCATGACCAACCACTTGGTCACTTTGAGCTCATTATGATGATGCATTACCGAGTGGGCCCAGAGATACCTCTCCGTCATACGGAGTGACAAATCCCAGTCTCGATCCGTGTCAACCCAAAAAACACTTTCAGAGATACCTGTAGTGCACCTTTATAGTCACCCAGTTACGTTGTGACGTTTGATACACCCAAAGCACTCCTACGGTATCCAGGAGTTACACGATCTCCTGGTCTAAGGAAAGGATACTTGACATTGGAAAAGCTCTAGCAAACGAACTACACGATCTTGTGCTATGCTTAGGATTGGGTCTTGTCCATCACATCATTCTCCTAATGGTGTGATGCCGTTATCAACGACATCCAATGTCCATAGCCAGGAAACCATGACTATCTGTTGATCAACGAGCTAGTCAACTAGAGGCTCACTAGGGACATATTGTGGTCTATGTATTCACACGTGTATTACGATTTCCGGATAATACAGTTATAGCATGAATAAAAGACAATTATCATGAACAAGGAAATATAATAATAATACTTCTATTATTGCCTCTAGGGCATATTTCCAACAGTCTCCCACTTGCACTAGAGTCAATAATCTAGTTACATTGTGATGAATCGAACACCCATAGAGTTCTGGTGTTGATCATGTTTTGCTCGCGAGAGAGGTTTAGTCAACGGATCTGCGACATTCAGATCCGTATGTACGTTGCAAATTTCTATGTCTCCATCTTGAACATTTTCACGGATGGAGTTGAAGCGACGCTTGATGTGCCTGGTCTTCTTGTGAAACTTGAGCTCCTTGGCAAGGGCAATAGCTCCAGTGTTGTCACAGAAGAGTTTGATCGGCCCCGACGCATTGGGTATGACTCCTAGGTCGGTGATGAACTCCTTCACCCAAATTGCTTCATGCGCTGCCTCCGAGGCTGCCATGTACTCCGCTTCACATGTAGATCCCGCCACGACGCTCGCTTGCAGCTCCACCAGCTTCATTGCTCCACCATTTAACATATACACGTATCCGGTTTGTGACTTAGAGTCATCAGATCGTGTCGAAGCTAAGCGTCGGCGTAACCCTTCTGACGAGCTCTTCGTTACCTCCATAAATGAGAAACATGTCCTTTGTCCTTTTCGGTACTTCGGGATATTCTTGACCGCTGTCCGGTGTTCCTTGCCGGGATTACTTTGGTACCTTCCTACCAAACTTACGGCAAGGTTTACATCAGGTCTGGTACACAGCATGGCATACATAATAGATCCTATGGCTGAAGCATAGGGGATGACACTCATCTCTTGTGGCAGTAGTGGCCGTTTGGTGGTCTCGAAATCTCGATATGATTTTTGTTATGCTTGAGATGCTTTGTACTTCTGGTGAACTGCTTTAATAGACCTGTTTCTTTGCAAATAAAAAAAATACCAAAGTAATAGTATACCAGAATGTTAGGGATTAGGTAGTCCGTATTGTTGATTTTAAGCTTCAATTACACCATCTGTTTCTAAATATAAGACGTTCCATCCATTCAATTTCAACTGTCAAAGCGCCTTCACACGCGATCCTACCCTTCTCCCACTTGTTTCCCACCACCTGCCAGTTCCTCTTTGGCATGGTGGTTTGTGTGTCTGCCCTTCGATTTTCCTCTTCTTTGTCATCCAATCCAGTTGATTGATTGGAACTAGACCCATCATTTTTCTTCACCTTCTTGGTGACGTTTTGGATGTCCTCATGGACGGTTTGCCACTTTAGTTCCCATTCAATTTCATCCAACAAATTGGACATAGTGAATTGCTTCTTCTCCGTTTGATGGTACAAACTTGCCGCCAAAGTTGCATGGCTTTGCACTCTGATGCCTCTTTGGTTTCGGTCAACCACGTATTTGAGGAAATCGGCAACTTGCTCACGTTCTCTTGGATGGTGGACCAGCTATGTTGGAGAGGGCACATATCGTGGTTGCTAGCGACTGAGTGCGGTAACATATGGTGTTTTTGCTAATGGTGCATATTGGCGCCTTTTTTTGCTGCTCCATGTGTGTGGCCAACCAACATTCAACCAACAAAACACCTTCAAACTATGTGAATGTCAGACCTCTTGGCTTCTTCTTTTTAGTGCGCAGTGTTTGCAACAAAGGGTAATTGGTATCTGCCATGTAAAAATGCAAAGGCTCTTGACCATCATTTATCATGTTTATCATTATTTCATCCTACAATATGCATCGCAATTAAACTATTGTCCAATAAGATTGATCGAATGGTATTTTCAAAAATGAATCAACCAATGCAAATGTCATATGGGGCAAAGAATATACCAGGTATTGGTGGGGCAAATTGTCGAACAACATGTGGGCATGCCCGATGTCAGCCTTGCCCGACGTTCCCCGATGCCTTCGGAGTTGCAGTGAGTCGGCCATCGTGTCCTTGGTGGTGGCCTCTTCCGAAAAGCTATCTGGGATGACTGGCCAGTCGTTGGCCGGAACGGAGTTCTGCCGAGAACTTCTTTGTTCTCGCGATAAGGACAAACGTATCGATCAGGGTTGCCACAACACCCGTGCCCAAGTCCACCTCATCATCTCTGGCCATCTATGCACCAGCCCTGTCCATAGCTACCTTCCTCGCCGCTTCATGCTCACGCTGCTTCTGGCGGCGCTCCCTCGGGGCGAGGTTCTCTGCCTTGCAAGATCACCACGGTCAGGATCCCCACCGATTCCGTCGAGGCATCATCTATGCTGATGGTGGCAGACAGGGTAGTCGGTGACGACATCTACGACTATAGACAAGGACTACTACGCGGAGGGGGAACAAGGGTGGAGGTGGGCTGCGGTACGGACGCGGGAAATGGAGGGCGGATGCGGGAGGTATGCGATCGAATAGGTGGACTAGTCAATTTGGATAGGATTTGGGATGACTCCAGTATGTCGGATCCGATCACTTTCTTTTTCACTTAGTGATTGTTTCGGGACTTAGCATACGATCTTTGTTGTTTCCCTCTCGACTTTGGATCTTCCAATCAGTCCATGTGTACTAAGGATGCTGGCCTGTATTCAGAGGTTCCCTGGGGTTGACAATGCAAAATGGGGGCCACCCTAGCCCATCGAGTGCTCTACCTTGTGCCATCGACATCATACACTCTATCGAAATAGATTTTGCGAAAAACCAGCTATATCCGATCTTGGTTGACCTTTCACGCCTATCCACATGTCATTCGCATGTGATGGACACGTCCAGGCGTCCCATATTCGCCCCAGATATGGGCTGAGTATGGGAATGCCGGTTAGCCTAGACGTTTGGGCCGAGTTTGCCAGGTCCGGTTGGATGGCCAGGGGTGGATTCACCATGGGGCATGGGTATACAGATGTACACCCAAATTTGTGTGCAGAAAATTCGTATATAGGTATATACATAATACTCTACTAGCAAAAGAGCCCGTGCGTTGCAACGGGAGAAAAAAATAACACACACTCTTAACCCAATAACCATAATATGTTCATGCCCTTTATTTTAGCGAGGCATCATTTTTGCGTTGCCGCTTATCCTCCTTCTCACCTTCAGTGGCCTTAGTGTTCACACAAACCAAAGTGTGATTGAATGTTGTTTTTCCCCTGCCAGTTTGTTCAGAGGTGCTCATGTGTGGTTATCGATGTTTTCTTTCGTCTCTATGATTTTAGTGGTTGTTTATTTGCAATCCAGATCATCGCAGTACGAAAGAAAAACGGGCGTGCCCTATAGGTTACAAGTTTGCTTTTAAAATAAAATTTTAAAATATTTAATAGGTAAAACTAACATCATATTCAAATTCTACATATTTTTCTAATCAAATTTCATATATAACATGTTAAAATCAGAGTTACGGTTTAATAGATATGGAAAATTAAGAAAAATATTTGTTTGACTTAAATATCTTTCAAAGTAATATTTAAAAAATATTTAACAAACAAAATAACATCATATTCAGATTCTACACATTTTTCTAATCAATTTTCATATATAACATGTTAAAATCGGAGTTACGGTTTAAAAGATATGGATAATTTAGAAAAAACATGTGTTTGACTTATATATGATCGGCGGGTGAATTATCTAATATGTCAGGGGGGTTTTCGTAAAAAGGTAAAATAACGGTTCGGTTACGACTTAAGTGTGTACTGCGGGTTAATTCATAAAAAACGCAGAGGGTTTTCTGCAAAAGTGCGTGACGGACCGCCGAAACCCAATTTGCTTTATTATTAGGTAGAGATAGAGATAGAGATAGAGATATGATAAATGTACCAGCCTATAGGCCCATTACGCTCAACTCAAGTCTTTAACGCAGCCCAGCACGCCACTAGCCGGCAGCAAAACAACGACCAGCCACATCTGTCCACAACCTGTTTCGTCTTCCGACTGAGCGCAGGTCCTGGGTTCGACTTCGAACCCTAGCCTACCTCCTCTTCCCACGGACCAGGCGGCGGCGCTACCTCCGGCAATGGCAAGCCACGGCCACGCGTGGGAGCCACCGGTGCCGGAGCCCCCCATGATTCCTACGGAGAATGCGTGCAAGCCCAGCAATACCGTGCCCGCCGCTGCCTGTGGGGAGGAGACGGGGATGGGATGTTGCAGCACATGGTGTGGGCATTAGCGTCGCGGCGGCGGCCATCGCGGTGGTCAACAACGGGGAGGGGAACATACCAGTGCAGAAATTGGCTCCAATAACCCCAATTTCTAAGCGTAAGGCGACTCCTCATCTAATTCTGAAATTGCAATATTGTGAAATCCCGAACTGAATGTGTAGCCGCTATTCGGATTCATAGAAAAAGAAAACTGTAGATGACATTGAGGAGTGAGGATCTGTAGTCGATACTGTCGTGAACCAATGGCATCTCTATTAGGGTGCAATTTTCTTTTTGAACATCCAATGTTGAATTTCTAGATCCGCCACTGTGGATGGCAATTTTAGCGAGCAGGCCGTCCAAATGTTTGTAGATGCTCCAAGTCACGCTCAACAAAACAGAAAAGATGCAAGAAATCGTCCTGCTCTTAGCTTTTGTTTTTGAGTGCATGGCCTACTCTGTTTTTTGTTTGGAGCAAAGTCCTGCCCTCAGCTGAGATCTTGAGTTCAATGCAGCCAAACTAGCTTTTTATCTGTTGTGTAGGACACATTCCAACTATACAGGCAAAAAAAAAAACTATACAAGCAAAAAGAAACAACAAACATGCCAGTGAAAATACTGTTATGACTTGAAGCAAGGCACAGCCTTCGTAGGAGATAAATCCAGCCTAGCAAACTACTACAACACTGAAACAGGCCATCGGCAGCAGCAAATAACTGCAGATCGTCTTTACCCAATTTCTCCTAGAGTGTTGTTCTTCCTCAGGTAGTAACTACTAAGGGCATCTCCAGCCGCGCCCCCAAGAAGGCCTCCCCAGGCGATTTTTTCGCGCCGGCGCAGAAAAAACAGCCCAGTCGCGCCCCTAGGAGCCCGATTTTACCGGCTTGGGCCGAAAACAGCCGGCGGACCCAGCCCGAACCGCGCTTGGGGGGCGCGGGCGCCAGGCGAAGTTTTGGCGCGAAGAAACTGCGGGCCCGACAGCGTCAGCGACCGGTTACTTCTCGCCCTTCGTCGTCCTCATCGCCTCGTTTCGCGGCGAATCAATGCCAAAGCTGCGCGCTGCCGCGCGGTCACCTGCGCCATTGATGCTTCACGGCGGCGCGATGAAGGCCGGACGACGCGTCCCTCGCCCTCGCCTCGCCCGCCACGCGTACGCACGGTGCCACGCGTGTGGGCGGCGCGTCGGCCTATATATGCCGCAACCCGGCGCGCTCGTTCGTCACACTTCCCCTCCGCCGTCGCTCCTTCCCCTCCACCTTTTCGCCGTCGCTCCTTCCAATGGCCGAACGTTTCCCAGGCGACGGCGCGGCAGCGAACGGCTTCGGCCGCCGCCATCTCCATGAAGACGAGACTCGCCTCCTTTACGAGGCCGAGTACCCGGTCCCGCCGGACATGCGGGTGCCCGGGGCGTGGAGGATCAGCGCGGGCGGCGTGCCGGTGCCACCGGTACCCTCCGGCGCGGTGCGACGAGTGGAGATCGCCCGCATCCGGTCGAACCTGCCGCCCGCGGCGAGGGAGGCGCCTCGGTACGCCCCCTACAGCCCGCTGTGGGAGCCCTACTTCCGCCGCCGTCACGCCCAGCAGCTCGAGGCCACCAACGGCGTCGTGCCCTCCGGCAGGCAAAACTCCGCCGGCCGGCGCCGATGGTGGGGCGTGCCAGGGCGCACGCTGGACGCCGTCCTCGAGTACATCGAGGGCGGCAACACGCCGCGCCGACTACCACGCCCCTTCCTTTTCACGCCGCCGGGAAGCTCTCGACCCCGAGGCGCATGGAGACCGGGGTCCTCCTCTTCGTCCGGCGGCTCGCTTCGCCTCCGTCCCGTCAGCGGAGCCCCAGACACGCTGTGGCGCGCGCGCACTCCGCAGCTCCGGCGTCCGTGTCGGCGCCCGTCAGCCGGAGCCCCGCGGCCGCTTTTGTCTCGTCGAGCCCAAGCGGAGCCCGCCTCGCCGAGCCAAGAAGGAGCCCGGCCTCCCGCTGAGTACGAGGAGATAGCCCGCGCGGCTTCTCCGGCGAGGACGCCATGCGGTGGCGCGGACGACTACCTCCGCGAGAGCGGTGCGGCGATGCCGGGCCTCGAGGAGATCGCCGCCGCAAGCGCGGCGCGAGGACGAGCACGACGTCGTGATCCTCGACAGCGACGACGACGACGCCCCTGGGCCTTCCAACCCGCCGTGCCAACCGGGGGAGGGGTGCAGCAGGGACGGCGGAGGTTTAGGCGGGGGCGGCAGCGGCGACGACGACGACGACGACGACGATGACAATGACGACGGCGGCGACTACACGCGGTTCTGCAGCCTCCTCGGCATGTAGACGCGTTGGGTGGGCGGCGAGGCGGGCGACGAGGAGGGCGGCGAGGCGGGCGGCGGCGAGGGAGACGGCGGGAGTAGCCCGCCGTTTTTTTTTGTAAAATATGTTTATGTTTGAACGAACTCGCCGAAGTTTGCTATGTTTGTGCCGTGTTTGCGCCGTGTTTGTGCCATGTTTAAATTTTTTAAATTACCATGGGCGCCGCGACTGGGGGGCATCACGCCCCCAGTGCGCCGTTAGCGCCGGTGCGCCCCCAGAGGGCGATTTTTTGCCCCTCCTGGAGGGCCAACGGCTGGAGATGCCCATACCCGATTGTGTCCCTAACGGCCCGATAGACGCAACAAAATCACACGAGGGGGCGGGGGACGAATCACCATTTTTGCTTGCAAGGCACAAGGGCACATGCGTGCAAACCTGTCTGCCTAATAGGGATGAAAATAAAATGAAAACTTTCCCTTTTTTCTGAGAAAAAATAGAAACAGGAAAAAAAATAGGAAAACAAAAGTAGAAATTTGCAAAACGAAAATAGAAACGAAATTTTTGTTGAGGAAACAAAACGAAAAATGGAATGGTGTTTTCTGGTGGAACAAACATGAAAATGAAACTTCCGATTTCGATGAATATGAAATTTCCGTTTTACTATAGACCTATAACTGCTTTGTAGAACAAACACCAAATAACACATAATGACACAATAAGCAGAATAGAGCATTTAGACTCAACTTCTACGCAATTGTCCAGTACTACTACAATACTACGCTAATAGTATTTGTAACCAGCCCCTTATAACCGGTTAGAGAAGTGAAAGTATGGTTTTGCTCCTCTAATCGGGACCTAACCGATCCCTTATTCGATGTAAGGGGATCTCCAAGACAGACTTGCAAACCTCCCGCAACTGTCCGGACCGCCGAAGCCATCCAACCTATATCAATCCGCGGGGTGGTAAGTTTTACTTCCTCTTGCTCAACTTGTTGATTGACTCATTCACTCAATGTTAGTCTACACATTATATATAACCCGCACGCGCCGCCGTGGTGCACCACAGGTTAGATGGACGACTATTTACGTGCGCACACACTGTTGGATGAAGGTGAAGGGAAAGTATGTGTGGGACGACATGATCGCACATGAAAAACTTACTGGACATCTGGGATCTGGTCGAATTTGAGACATTGTTATACTAGACTTAATTTACATGCTATCTGTGAATGATTTGTGCTATTTTTTTATTGGAACTTTAATGAATATGAGCCGGTTTGCATGAATTTCGTCTGATTTGTTAGCATGCGGGTTGAAATTTATGCGACTAGCGTTGGATGGCGTCCTCCCGCATCCGTGTCCGCGGACGGATGGAGGAGGATTTTTGCGGGTTGCCGTTGGAGATGCCCTAAGGGAGTAAATTTTTTACTCCGACCCCAACCAATTTCCTTAATATACTCCATCGAAACGGGCCGGAGTAAAATTTTTGCTCTATCTCTCGCCTCCCTGCTGCTCCTACGCGCCTCCGCTGCAAGGACGGCCCTGATGGATGCGTCGCCGCCGGCGCGCTACTTCCGACGAGGAGGAGCTAATCCCAACGTTGGCCTCCGTCACGGCGGCCACAGGAAGCACGAGCGTGGTGAGGTCGCCTATTCTTACGAGTCTCATCAGGGAGCATGAAGTGATCCGCCTTGGGCGGAGCTCCTCGACCCCGGACACGGTGGCCACGGGGCCCTCGAGCCCAATCGTGTGGCGTCCCCAGCCACTAAGTTGTTCTCGAGCGCCTTGGCCGCTGTGGCCGCGCGCGGGTACTCCCACAACTCCCTCGTTAGTCAACCTTGACAGTCGGGTCGGGTTTGATCGGGTTAACCTGAAACAAACCCATGCAAGATACTACTATCGGGTGCCCCACCGACACACAACTCAACCCGACAATTCGACCCATGGGCACGCACGCGCCTTGGGCACCCAGCCCGAATGGGTAGGGTATGGGTCATCATGTATGCCCATGGGTGCGACCCATGGTTAACCTGATTAGTTGTGGGCATGGTATGGGTATAGGTGTGGGTTACCCAATGGGCTGCCCGATTAATATGAAACTAGATCGGGATCGCGCCTTGGCGCGAGGGTGCCGGTCCAAACGTTTTGGTCAAGCAAGTAATGTTAAGTTAGTAGGAACCAACGTTTTGGTCGCGCGGCTTGCCACGCGTTACCCTCCAAATGATAGGCAACCAAATATGAATAATCATTTTTAAATACAATAGAATGAAATAGTATGCACAGTGATTTTAGGGCACTCGAGTTGTCTGATTACAATGATAAAACTATAGAAATATCAAATACATTACATGAATCATACAGAAGGCAACTTGTGTACATAATCCCTCTATGCTTTGTATGGCTAAATGATAGCGAGTAAAAGGCCATATAGCAGTCTTTCACAGTAGATGTATAGTTGCCTCATGCCTGTCACCACAACATCTGGCTCGATGGCCGTATACTAAACTCATCGAATGGTCAACAAAATGATACATCCCATACAAAATTGGCATACCAAAACATACCTGGTAATCAAATACTAGGACAGCCTAATCATGAAATAGAAGTGCGGGGAAATATTTACTTATGCATTGATGCTATTTACAAATGCTCTTAGTCTCAGGTTTATTTGCAGCCAAACTCCAAACCATTCATCAGATTGGATACTGAAAATTGATCAAGTGAATTTGGCCATGAGTTGAAAGGTAAGATATACATAAATGTAGTAAATCGTGTATATATATGTAAGAAAGGTAAATACTAAATACTAAAAAACTTTTAGTAATCTATACGTCATCTGAAGTGGGTTACAACAACCGGCGACAAACCAACATGCTCAGTACTCTATTAACTGGCAGTTTAAACATCTATTGGATATTGTCTTGCGCTGCACCAAACAAAGCCCTCATTGCACCTATTTGTCCAGAGATCTATACACCATAGCATTGGTTGTTAGCTCAACAAGCAAAGAGCAATAACCTAACATACTTTATACTGAACCAGCAAGTCAGCATGCCATTATTGGCTTCTTCCTACATGTCTAAACTGAACCAGCAAGTCAGCACGCCATTTATTGACCAAGCAACATTGGTTCAGTTCAAAGTATGTTAGGTTATTGCTCTTTGATTGCAGCAGTATATAAGGTCAGGTCATGGCTCAAAAGTGTTAATGTTATAATTAAACCATACGTTCTTAATGAAGTACATGCATTTCACAATCAGACAATCTATTCACACATAAAGAGGGAAAAGTCAAAGACCAGATGTCATCTTATAGCTATAGGGATTAAAGCCCTTGGTTTGTGTGGCTACCATAGCAGACTATCTAAGACTCATCTCTAGTATAGAAAAACAGAAATCCAGGAGCAACATTTTAATTAGTTCTCCACTCAGCTACTGCCCTGTTCTGTCCTTTTTTTAGAAAAGGAGGATGACCCCTGGCCTCTTAATTATTCTCACAAGACCTTACAAAGTCATACAACAGTAAGACTAAAGCCGCCGTCTAAGCAACAAATTGTCGCTACACCTATCCAGTTGATGAAGGGGCGCAGATAGCCTGGGCCTAATACCAAACAGACATCGCAGCCAAGCCTAACATCTAAGACCTGAGACCCCAACCTAGCCACTTGTGGGGTCTGGGGCACACACTGGTCCGGCGTGCTCTCAGAGGCCGCCGCCACCAACTGCCATCGCTCCATCTTCAGAACTGTACTGATGCATCAACCTTGCTTGTTCTAGCTAGCGTCGACGCCACCACGGCGCCCAGCGGCCCCTCCTCCCTACGCGCAAACAACTGAGCACGTCGCGGTCGCCACTGATACACCTCAGCGCCATGCTGCCAAGTACCACCAGCCGACACAGCTTGAAGTCGTTGGAAAATCTATCGTGCGTAGCACCTGCCGACCAGGCATGACAAAGCGTAGCACCTGTCGGTCAGGCATGACTTGACATCCCATCGAAGCTCCGTGCAAGACGAAGCTGCTCCACCTCCTGCCTCTGACTTCCAGCGCTGCTCCGCAAACGATGCTCCCAAGAGAGAAACGACACTGCAGTGCCGCCATCGTCCGATCTGGAACACCAGATCCTAGGGTTTCCCCCGGAGCAGCACGAGTGGGTCGACAGTAGTTACACGACGATGCCTCCATCAAGGTAACAGCGAGAACGCCACCATCGCCTGTCGTCGGCTCGGTTTTCACCGGCAACCATGTCTCCCCTACTCGCAGCCGGGACAAGACGATGGATCTCGAGATCCGATCACCAAGCCTCTGGCTGGCCATCTCTGGAAGAAGATGACCACCACGTCCACCAGCATCACCACGCCGGGCACGCGTCGCCGCCGGCACCCCAATGGTGCCTAGAGGCCGACAAGCCCCGACGAACACCACGCCTCGCCAGCCGCCATGGCCCAGACCCAAGCACCACTAGATCCAGATCGGATCGGGGTCAAGGGCCCCAAGCTGCAGCCGCCGCGGAGGTAGCACCACTGGATGGTGCCCTGCCATCCACCCCGCCGTAGGAACGAGTCATCGCCGGAGCTCCGCCGCGCCACGCCGCCAAGCCGCCGCCGGAAGAACTCGCCCCGCCGCTAGGGGAGAGAGAGAGACACGCCAGGGAGAGGCCCCGCCGCCGCCGGCACTGCCTAGGCTTTGCCCGGCTGTGTCCCTCGGCGGCGGCGAGGGGGAAGGGAGGGTGTTTGAGGGCTGGCGGCGGAGGGAGTTAGGGTTCCCCCGAGTCGCCTCAGAGAGGGACGCGGGGGACGGGAGGGACGGGAGTGAATAGTTTTCTTATGGTGAATGATTGATGGTGTATGTTTTCCTGATAGTTCTCTGTATGCCAATGTCTGAATTTTATCATTTTGCATTTCTCCAAACCTTTCATCCTCACTGCGATCCCCTGTGATGCACTGTCCATAGACAATGTACTTTCTAATAAAACACGACGGTGAACTTGAAAAGAGTAATTTACCTAGGTACAATAACCTATTGTTTATGTTCCTTGCTTTTGCAAATAGTAGTTTATGGTTGACACTTTAGTCTATATCTGTCATGCACCCATCTGGACTATAAATACAGCAACAGACACCATGGATCTACTACTGTGCCTCTCCCTTGACTATGCTCTAGCTATCACAGTGGTTTACAAATTCCAGATTCGTATTCAAACAAATGAACTATATAATGAGTCATGATAGGTGGGTGAGCCTTGCTAGTGTTCGGTTGTAATGAGTCATGAACAGTGAAACAAAGAATTCTTGTCGCATAAACATCTAAATAGAACACACCAAACCATTTTTTTAAAGATGGATCAGCTTCATGCACAAAGTATTCACAGTGCAGCATCAACTGAACTAAAATCTTTTATCCATCTATTTTTTAAAGGAGGAAAAAACTCATCGCTATGTAACATCTTCCATGATAGAAGAACTGGAATAAGAGTTAAGAGATAAGAGCGGAGTTGGGGATGGATGTAGTTCATGGGTGGGGTCAGGAGGCAAGGCAAGGAATCTGTATACCTTTGGACAGGACAAAGACGGCAAGGTCGCCGACACCGGCAGCCTCTTCTGGCTCCATGAGCCCCGCAGCTGTAAGCATCGATGATCTACTCCTTCAATAGAATGTTGATCAGATCATTAGTTTTCTATTTACCGCTAGAGATGCTTATTAAACAAATAGTGTAGTAAAACAGATGGCCAAGCCCGAAACGGTATGCCAACATATTAGCGCATATTTAGACCTTGTTAAAACAGAAAAGCGGTTGTCAGGTAATAGGAGTTATGGATTGCAATAATTAGCATGGATAGGAAGACAAAATTCAGTAAACAAAGCTTCTAAATATTTCCTTGGCTAGCTTACTTCTCACAGTGTTCGCGCTTCTTAGAAACTTCTTTTACCAGCCTTTAAGGTATTGTGCTGTCATAAATCGCCTGAACATTTTAACTGGCTGTGTATCAAAGCGCCTGCAGAAAATGGCATATAATCAAGTGCACAATAGGGGCTCAATATTGGTTCTACAACTGGATCTGCTCGAGATAGAGAGGAAGACTTTTCGTAGATATTGTGATTCTTTGGTCGCTTGGAACTGTCATTAGATGCGATTGTAAAACAGTGCGGAACACAGTTTGCATACAGAGTGTTCCTTTTATCTGCTAAGTCTGAATACCTAGACAGCTTCCCAATGGTCTGGAAAAGAAGAAATAACTTTTCTTTCTTCACAGGTCCTGTGGATGACTGGTCTAATTTCAGTGTCAAGCAAGCATTTGATTTATACCAGCGAGAATAGGCTTGGCTGGTTGCCTGCCAAACGGAGGAAGGGACTCAATGGTAAATGGATAGTGCCACATGGCGCAAATCCTTGTGTGCAGTTGTACACGCATGAACACCTCTTTAAAAGGCTGATTGCCGAAGGCATGTGCCTGCATGTTTTACCTTTGATTTTTCCTACCTTATTTCTAAAACTTGTGGGTCTTCTTTATCAGAAGCTCAGAACCTTGTATGTGCGGCTCTTCTTGTGGATGGCTACGGCCGACTGGACGACGAACAACAAATGTGACGGATGCACTCAGATCCCGGACCAACTGCAATACAGCAAGTTCGGTCCAGTCTCAGCTATAGCAAGTTCAAAACGCAGTACATAATATATAAAAAAATATCATATATTAGTATATGGAATGAACATGAACAATTATGGAATCCTATCTTAAAGGCCCTATATGAAAATGAAAATAATACTTCTTGAAAGGAAAGCAGGAGGAAGCAAAACACATATAATAGTAATGGCTCAGTACAAAACCAGCCCCATAAGAGCACATAATCACACCAAATGGCAAGGTAAGTATTCCCTGGCAAGTACTAAACCGGAAAACTCTGACTGGAGCTACATGATATTAGAGCTAATCTGACTGAAAATTCACTTAGTAGCAGTACATCACGTGGGTCCATCATAACATCAAAGATCATTCTGCCTGGGATTCACAGTCTACTGTGTGATGCAATTACCCAATTTTCTGGTTTACCTGAACAGCTAAACAAGGGGTTTTGGTGCTAGATGGCACATGTCCCGATGAGCAATGGTCAAGGATCTCGGTCGTGTCCATGGAGGCTGGGAAATTAAGATGTTTCTTGATCTAGCAGAAGGGAACCAGGTTATTCAAAAGAAGGAATCATTTATATATTCAAATATTCTTCAGCATATCCGCCATCAAATTAAGATGTTTCTTGACTAAGTAAGGAAACACACAATTGAGAAACAGGGGATGGACATGCATCCATTGGAAAAAGGCAGAGATAAATTGCAATACCGTCGATTCATCTTTAGAAAAGATTCAGAGTTTCAAGTCAAAGATAAATTTGTATTGGTAATGTAACTACTACTATACTTGTCGGCCTTTAAGGTACTTTGCTGCTTCTTGTACCTGATCCTTCGTTAGAAGAGTAGGACAGGACTTCATATTGATGCACACTCTTCTCTAAGTATCTTCTCTAAGTACCTTCTGGCCATGTACATATATGATTATAATCGGCACACCAATCAGCAGGAACAAAAGGGCCCATAAATCAAACCTCGGAAGTGCACACTTCAGCCTTGACATGCTCAGAGGTCAGAGCAGCCTTTGAACCATGTTGCAAATGAATAGAGAAACCATGTGAGAAATCACTCAGGCAATAGAAGTCACAAGAAGCAAGAAATTGAGCTACAAATAATAATACACAAGTACACCCATCTTCTTCACACAACTATTTGAACAACAAAAGAATGTACAAACTGCATGGGGGTATGCAACAACACTGATTTACCTAACTTAGGAAACCAGTTCTACTGCAAATCAAATAGTAAAGGTTATGGTGTATTGCATAACTGAAATTTTTGGCTAAAAAGAGTTACTAATTTGTTGAGCGTAAACTGGATGGTTGTCAATGAAAACAGGGAAAACTTTAAAACTCACTCAACATGGGAAGCCCAAAATAATGTTATGTTATTACTCATGGAAGCTCTCCATGTTATGTAATTATTACTTATGAAGATCAACCATGGCAACAACAAGTAGTCAGATCGACATGTGTTTATTTTGTTATACAAAGAAAAATAGTGACACCCTGATAACCCACAAGTATAGAGGATCGCAACAATTTTCGAGGGTAGAGTATTCAACCCAAATTTGTTGATTCGACACAAGGGGAGCCAAAGAATATTCTCAAGTATTAGCAGCTGAGTTGTCAATTCAACCACACCTGAAACTTAGTATCTGCAGCAAAGTGTTTAGTAGCAAAGTAATATAATAGTGGTGGTAACGATATCAAAAGTAAAGACAACAAAAGTAATGTTTTTGGTATTTTGTAGTGATTGTAACAGTAGCAACGGAAAAGTAAATAAGCGAGAACCAGTATATGGAAAACTCGTAGGCACCGGAGTAGCGATGGATAATTATGCCGGCACTACAAGAAATATGTCAACTTGTGACCCTCACTATTGGTCGCTGAAAGGTCATAGTTTTTCATTTGCGACCTTTTTGTGACCAAAAACAGAAGGTCAAAAGCTGAGGGTCATTAACGACTATAGCGACCTTCTCGTGATATGTAAAGGTCGTTGGTTCTTTGACCAAATTTTTGGTCACTAGCAACTTCCTCAGGCCACGTAGGCATCCAGCGTGGCAAGCTGATGTGGCACAAGATTCAGCCCGGTCCGATTCGGCGTTTTACATGGGCCGAGCCCATTAATTCAGCCTTTTTAATATTTATTTTTCCTATTAATTTTTGCTAGCTACATGGGCTGGCCCAGCCATTCGGCCTTTTTATTTCTAGATGCGGCCTTTTACAGCGTATGATCTTTTATTTTTTGCCATTTTATTCCACTGTTTTACATTTGTCCCAAGAGTTTCAGTTTTTCTTTTTCTTAGAAGATTGGTCCCAATTGTCAGTTTCTTGTAATAGGACCTGGTTGTCAGGGTCAAGTTCTTTAGATTTCATTTCATAGTAAATAAGTAATAAATATCTAAATCAGCACTGGCAAAATACACTGCTTGAAATAGTAGCTAGAATGGCAATCACAGTATTACAACGTGAATACATTTTTTGTGGGTAAACGCGGACAAATACAATGGCAATGACAGTATTACAAGCTCTACTGCTTCTGTCGACCTTCTTCAACATGGACCTCCTTCAGTCCTTCTCCTTCTCCTTTCAACCTTCTTTTGCATGGAACTACTGTGAGAGGAAATCTATAGTTAAGAACAAAATACGTATATAAGCAGTTGGGTACATATCACTTTGGAAAGCACAAGATATCATTTGGCTGGGCATGAATATCACTTGTGCATGGGACAGTAAAAGGAATTACAACTAAACAACAATTCAGCATGAATTGGTAAAATGAACTGCAAAGATATGAGATGGGTGCAACGTAATCTCCTTATGAATTATCCATTTGGCTAACATGTTATGACAGGCTTCATGGTCAGGCTTTTAAGTTTTAACACAAGTCATAACTAACTGTTCCACCATAAGTACATGAAGTCTAATCACTAGACGCTAAACATATAACTAAGACTGTCCTTCATAAGGAACTACATGAAAAGATATAGTTATATGATATTGGAATGTGGTGAGAATTGCTAAGAACTCTACTTGTCTATGAGACTTCTTCCCACCCTCTCCTAAATACACCATCCGACAGAGACATTACTCAAAATTATTTTGTTCCTTTTCCACACTCTACACCCAAACAGAGAGCAAAACAATGCAAACCTTTACGAATGCTATGTAGATAGTACAATTCAGTGTAAATCCGAAACACCAAGCAAACCGTAAAGTGTAGTCCACCGTAACCTTCTTCCTCTTTGGTTGCACCAAAGAGCTACCGCAGATCCGCCATGGCCGGAGGCTGACTTCGAAATGAAAAAGAGCACAATGAGATGTTAGCTTTGCCATGATGATATAGTAGTAACAGGAAGCATACCAGGATAACTGCATATGTGGAAGGCGATAAATAACAAAAGCAGCAAGAATATATTCTCATGACAACCAGGACATAACCATCCCAATTCCATTTTACCATGTAATCGTATTGTTTAAAACTGAAGCATATCAAGAAGAAATTGTACACGTGCAAGGCTGAAAAGAAGAATGAACATTGTATCTTGCGGGCATGCAACAAGTCAAAGGGCATATATAGTAAATCAACATTGTATCTTGCAAGTCAACAGTTATCACAGAGAACAAGATACCATAAGATGAATGACGGCACTCAAATTCTAATCTCACATAGATAAAATTCACCGCCAAAGTAACAAGACATCTTCACTTGGATATATTTGAAGTCCAGTTGGTTCTCATAAGCAAGTGTTCTCGTGTTTTCCTTAACATGATAGGTTAACTTATACTTAATCGTGAGAAAACCGTACATAACAAAATCATGGATTTGACTTCAAATAACCAAGAGACTAATTAATGTGTTACTACCGACATCACAACCGTAAAAGCAAAAGCAACAAACAATATCCGCATATCATTGGATTCACTCAAGGAAACAAGGTGACAAACTAGGCACTGCAAGGAAGAGGAGCAGAGCAGGTCCTTGATGGCCAACTAGATGCGCCCTCCTTCGCCTCGAGGATGGGTGACCTGCAGAATAAATATGTTATACAACCTAGGATCGAATGTAGCACATACTATCGCTTCGAACTTAATCGTGGCAGTCTTTTATCATTACCCAGTCTTCGACAACAAATAAGCTCACTAAAACAGCATTGTTGAGATCTCTTTGACTTTAAGGACGATCCATCAAGGCATGCAAGTCCCAAGCTCCACAAAGACTTGCAATCCCATCGACGCAAGCAGATAGCTGAAACTCAAAAGAGACAAAGAGCTCATTACAAAACTGAAATGCCATTAGCAGAGAAATTTTAAAAGGGAATGTTGTGTTAATACAAGTCCGAAACAAGCCACGATTGCACTAAATTTGTAGCTGAATCTAGGAATTACCACCACCATGCACTCACACCACATGGCCTCTGAAGGCCCAATTTGGCCTTGAGGGGCTCTCACCATTAGTTTTGGACAAGACTCACCCGTGCAAGAGCACGCTTGTACTAAAATCGCCACTCATTACAAGTCCAAACCTACATATTTCCTCAAGCACATGTCTCACAGATAGTGATGGTTAACTTAGATTCTCTAACTAAATATCTCAATAATCTGGTTGACTACTCACTGATTAACAAAGCCCCTCGTGATTAAACTATCCATCGCTCACAGATTAACAGACTAGTAGACGGTACTCCGCCCAGGAAAAAACCTCTCAAACAAGACAGGCAGGTTACCATGACGGCGATGGAGGCGGCGGCGAGCGCGGCCTGGCCGAGCCGCAGCCAGAGCCCGCCCCACGTCCCGGGCCTCCCCGTCAGCTCCCTTCTCTTGAGGCCAACACCACCGCTGCCGATGCGCATGCTCGCTCCGTGCACGAGAGGCACGAAGGGAAGACCAGCTTCTCCGCTGTGGTACAACAACAAAAGGGATCGAAATCAAGAGAAGGGAAACTAGGAACATCACATGGGCTGCCATATTCCTGCGGATTCAGACCACAGCAGCGACAGAAGATTACACGGAGCAGAGACGAGGTCGTGAGCGACGCACCGAGGTAGTCGACGGGGATGTGGCCATTGGAGAAGCGTCCGGTGGGGCAGTGGGTGTCGAAGTCCCGCCCATAGGGCTCGCGGTCGGCGCGGGCGAGCGTGCCGAGGTAGTTGTTGGTGCCGACGTCGAACGTGGAGTCACCGATGACGAAGAGCGCGGGACGAAAGGGGTGGGTCGGTGAGGAGCACTAAATCTTGATGGAGACGGTGCAGCGGCGAGAGGAGAGCCCGTGGAACTGCCGATTCAGATGGGCGCGCCCGATCCCGGATCCGGCGGCTTTAGCCTCGCTGCCACCATCGCTGGTGGCTGCTCTAGCTGGAGTACCCGCGGCCAGAGACGACAGAGCCAGCGTCGTGGTTGGTGACGACAAAGGAGAAGACCATGAAGACGAGCCGGTGTCGCGTCCAGTGGCTCAGCCAGATGCCGCCGCGTCCGGGGTCTAGGACGACGAGGGAGAGGACCAGGACCCCCACTCGCGGTCGGTAGTGGCGACCATGTCCACGACGGCCTCCGTCTCGGGCTAGTTGGATCTGAGAGTGGGGAGGGAGGATCTAGATCGGGGCGCGATGGGGAGGGCCGAGCGGTGACCGTGGTGGGGAACGCCGAGGAGTGGGGTGGGGCGGCGCATTGAGATCCAGAGGTAGGGAGTAAGGTTGGGGCGGCGGGGATCCGAAGGAGGAGGGCAAGGGCGGTGGATCCAGAGAGAGGGAGAGGGTGAGAGCGCTAGGGTTCGCTGTGCGGGGAGAGAGTGGAGTGGTGTGCGGTGGTTTTTTTTCGAGGGGTAGCTCGCGGTGGGTGAGGTGAGGGCCGTTGGATCTAGGAGGATCCGACGGTGGTTTATCCATGATCCGCGTGAGAGGCCTTTGGACCAATCAGAACGTAGTATACATGTATGATATTTTGACCATTTAAATTGGTCATAATTGACTAAAAGTAAGGTGCTAAATCATGTTAGCTATTTTATTATGACCTGAAAATATGAAAAAAAAACTTCTTATTGTGTCAGCAAATTTGACTATACTTTTCAGGAATAATCACAAATTGAAATAAGACAAATATTTTTTTAAAGAGTTATGAGAAATAAGTTCTCTTAAATCATTTTTTCATTTTTCGAGTGTCCAAAATGAGTTTTTTGTGAAGGACCTATAATATATTTGTTGCAAAATTGGACCAAATCAATTTTCTAAATTTCTAGGACATATTTAATGCACAATTGACCAAATGGTTGGGTGTCAAAAGATTTGATCCACCTCTGGTGAAAAAGACAAATTTCCGCCGATTCGGTTGGAAGCGGGTCAAATTTGAACTGCGGCTGCCTCATAGTTTGCTTTTTATTTTTTCCAAAAATTATTTCTAGGTACATAAGTATCTATTTAATCAGAGAAACACCAAAAAAATTCCAAGATTCAACCACTAGCTAGGAACGGTCATTCCCGCCGTTTTGACCGCATTTTGAACGGCCATAAAAATTCAAAAAAATCAAAAATTGGAAAACCTTCGGATTGTGTCATCATATGTGACCAAGTTTACAGGAAAAATAATAAACTTGTAATACGGAAATTATTTTTAAAAAGTGTTCTCAAAATGAGCTATCATGTGTGAAGATTCATGGCTTTCAAGCCAAATGATCAATCTTATGGCCACATTCATGGCATAGTTTGTTTAAATGATCTCATATTGTGCACAAGGGTGCATATTGGAATGGAAAACAATGTTTCTTAAGGAAGTTTTCATTTTCTTTGGACGAAAAACCATTTTCCATTTTTCGAGTGCCCAACAGAGGTTTTTTGTGAAGGACCTCCCAAATAATTGTTTGTAAATTGGACCAAATCCTTTTTCTAAAATACTAGGCCATATTAAATGCACAATTGACCAAATTGTTGGGTGTAAAAGTTTTGATCCACCTCTCGTGAAAAAGACAAATTTCACCGATTCAATTTGAAGCGGGTCAAATTTGAACTGTAGCTGCCTCATAGTTTGCTATTTATTTTTCCAAAAATCATTTCTAGGTACATAAGTATCTATTTAATCATAGAAACACCAAAAAATTCCAAGATTCAACCACTAGCTAGAACGGTCAAGCCCGCCGCTTTGACCGCATATTAAACGGGCATAAAAATTCAAAAAAATCAAAAAATTGGAAAACCTTCGCATTGTGTCATTATATGTGACCAAGTTTCCAGGAAAAATAATAAACTTGTAATACGGTATTTATTTTAAAAAAGTGTTCTCAAAAATGAGCTATCAAGTGTGAAGATTCATGGCTTTCAAGCCAAATGATCAATCTTATGGCCACATTCGTGGCATAGTTTGTTCAAATGATCTCATATTGTGCACAAGGGTGCATATTGGAATGGCAAACAATGTTGCCTAAGGAAGTTTTCATTTTCTTTGGACGAAAAAACCATTTTTCATTTTTCGAGTGCCCAAAAGGAGGTTTTTTTGTGAAGGACCTCCCAAATAATTGTTGCAAAATTGTACCAAATAAATTTTATAAAATACTAGGACATATTTAATGCACAATTGGCAAAATGGTTGGGTGCAAAAAGTTTTTATCCACCTCTCGTGAAAAAGACAAATTTCCGCCGATTCAGGTTGGAAGCGGTCAAATTTGAACTGCAATGCCTCATAGTTCGCTTCTTTATTTTTCCAGAAATCATTTCTAGGTACACAAGTATCTATTTAATCATAGAAACACCAAAAAATTCCAAGATTCAACCACTAGCTAGGAACGGTCAAGCCCGCCGCTTTGACCGCATATTAAAACGGGCATAAAAATTCAAAAAATCAAAAATTGGAAAACCTTCGATTGTGTCATTATATGTGACCAAGTTTCCAGGAAAAATAATAAACTTGTAATACGGTAATTATTTTAAAAAGTGTTCTTTAAATGAGCTATCAAGTGTGAAGATTCATGGCTTTCAAGCCAAATGATCAATCTTATGGCCACATTCATGGCATAGTTTGTTCAAATGATCTCATATTGTGCACAAGGGTGCATATTGGAATAGCAAACAATGTTGTCTAAGGAAGTTTTCATTTTCGTTGGACTAAAAAACCATTTTCCATTTTTCGAGTGCCGAAAGGAGGTTTTTTGTGAAGGAACTACCAAATAATTGTTGCAAAATTGACCAAATCATTTTTATAAAATACTAGGCCATATTTAATGCACAATTGACAAAATGGTCTGGTGTAAAAATTTTGATCCACCTCTCGTGAAAAAGACAAATTTCTGCCGATTCAATTTGAAGCGGGTCAAATTTGAACTGCAATGCCTCATAGTTTGCTATGTATTTTTCCAAAAATCATTTCTAGTTACATAAGGACCTATTTAATCATAAATACATGGTTTGGTGGCGATACGTCGAGGTTTGGGCGGTGGCCGAGGGCCCCAACTCTAGAGCGCGTAAACTCGCATGCCCGCCGCGTGGTTACCGCGTGACCGTGGCGTTGCCATGTGTTCTAGGCGGCCTAGGCATGTCTAGTGGGTTGGGAACTCCCCAGGTTGGTGCTAGGAAGAAAATTACAACATAAGATTCTCATGAGGAGACCAATCGATGCTCAAACATGAATTAGCAGCCAAGTGTTTGATTAGTGGTACGGAAATGTACATGAATAATGGGCGGAGTTTTGGCTGAGGATGATCAGTTATTAAGAAGACCGTTTTCACAAATTTTCAGCTCAAAAGGAGGAGCCTAGGTGGTACTTGTTTTGCAAACCACCACACTGGACATAAATCTGAATGTTGAAGCTCGGCTCAAAATAATGAATGGATTGAGCTGGCATTTGGTGGAGGATGGTTATTTGGGCATAGGAAAGCATCAGAGAAAATGGATACTATTTGGACATGCCAAAGTGGTACTTCCTTCACAAACTGTTACTCTGAACAAAATAGGAAAATGAATATTTTCGAATTATTTTTGAACTAGGCAAGGAAGGTTTTTACATATTTGACGAAGATATGACCCAAAGAATTTATGAGATTTTTTTGGGAATTTTGGGAATGACAGAAATATAGGTTGCTTCACAACCTAGGGCAAAAACTGCCACATGGACATGACACATAGGCAAAACTGATGAGGTGGCGCCTAGTCATACCAACCCACCACAATTTACAAGGCTATGACCATCTATATTGGTCATTAACAACTAGAAATAAGGCAGCGGACTAGCACTATTTGCTTTGTGACCATTTCGTGTAAGGAAATTACAACCTTTCTGACCAAAATGGTCGCAATGGTTCAGGGTTTGGAGCCCCCTAAACAGCTTTTGACCAATTGGTCTAAAATGGTCATAGATTTATGACCAATTCTTCGAGGGTCACTGACAGAAGGTCATAAGTTGACATATTTCTTGTAGTGCGGATGTGGTTCGTCATGTAACAGTCATAACATAGGGTGACACAGAACTAGCTCCAGTTCATTAATGTAATGTAGGCATGTATTCCGTATATAGTCATACGTGCTTATGGAAAAGAACTTGCATGACATCTTTTGTCCTACCCTCCCGTGGCAGCGGGGTCCTATTGGAAACTAAGGGATATTAAGGCCTCCTTTTAATAGAGAACCGGAACAAATCATTAGCACATAGTGAATACATGAACTCCTCAAACTATGGTCATCACCGGAGTGGTCCCGATTATTGTCACTTGGGTTGCGGATCATAACACATAGTAGGTGACTATAGACTTGCAAGATAGGATCAAGAACACACATATATTCATGAAAACATAATAGGTTCAGATCTGAAATCATGGCACTCGGGCCCTAGTGACAAGCATTAAGCATAGCAAAGTCATAGCAACATCAATCTCAGAACATAATGGATACTAGGGATCAAACCCTAATAAAACTAACTCGATTACATGATAAATCTCATCCAACCCATCACCGTCCAGCAAGCCTAAGATGCAATTACTCACACACGGAGTTGAGCATCATGAAATTGGTGATGGAGGATGGTTGATGATGACGACGGCGATGAATCCCCCTCTCCCGAGCCCCGAACGGACTGCAGATCAGCCCTCCCGAGAGAGATTAGGGCTTGGCGGCGGCTCCGTATCGTAAAACGTGATTATTTCTTCTCTCTGATTTTTTTCTCCCCGAAAGCCAATATATGGAGTTGGAGTTGGCGTCCGAGGGCCATCGGGGGGCCCACAAGGTAGGGGCGCGCGCCCTCCACCCTCGTGGACAGGGTGTGGGCTCCCTGGTCTTCATCTTTTGCGAGGATTTTTCTTTATTTTTTCTAAGGTGTTCCATGGAGTTTCAGGTCATTCCGAGAATTTTTATTTTCTGCATAAAAAACAACACCATGGCAATTCTGCTGAAAACAGCGTCAGTCCGGGTTAGTTTCATCCAAATCATACAAGTTAGAGTCCAAAACAAGGGTAAAAGTGTTTGGAAAAGTAGATACGACGGAGACGTATCACACCCTAATTTAGATCGACCGATTAGAGCAAGCTGCATACTATCTCCTTATGGATTCCTCTGTAGTCTATTTCCGTAGCATGAATCCTCAGCATGCACAAGAATCAACGTGCAGCTTTTTTTACTAAAAGGTCGATGTTTTCATTGCCGCACCTCAACCAGGAAAGAAAAAATTCCAGGATTAAGCGAAACCTAAATCCGTCTAGCTCATGAGATTCCACCAGAACAAGAAGCATCAAAACTTTGAATCCTCCTAATACCCCCATGTGTAGGACCAGAACAGAGCAGAGACTCTTCTTCTAAATCAACTAAGCAAGCATCTTGGACCCGGACTCGGCATATCTCATTGATAATTAATCCAAAACCAAAACTATCCTCAAAAACCCATCTCGCTCATATTAAAAGTGCAGACATCATGCTGCACTGTCCTCAAAAAACCATTTCGGTCATATGCAGAATACTACTAAAAATTATAGCTTAGCATACCGGAAAGGGAAATTTCGGTAATAATTGGAGTATTGACCGCAGCATGAGCGAGAGGGAGAGAGAAGGGGGGCAGTAGTACCGGGAGTGGGCTGCTGCTGGGTGTCGTCGGGGATGAAGGCACTGCCGTGGAGGAGGGGGTCGGCGTCATCAATTTTCGGCTGATGCTTCTCCCACTGAGCAGCAACAGCTTCAACGCCTCATGCTTCTCCCGCTGGGCACCAAGGAGGAGAGGGAGATGAACGCGCCGAGGGCGACGCAGACGAGGACGGCGAGCAGGACCTGGTAGGACGCCGGGGCCGAGGGCGACCGGGGGTCCTCGGGCGCGAGGACGACGGGGGCAGAGAGGGGCACCTCTGCTTGAGTGGAGGGGGCGGGCGCAGTGCGCCGTCCTTGCTGCCGTCGCCACATGGGAACGAGAGGAAGGAAGAGGATGCATCGGTGTGGGGCTGGCCCTGGACGGCAGCGGGGCAGGGAGGGAGGAAGAGGAGAGGGGGAAACGGCGGCGGCACGAGTGCGGGATGGGTGCCTGGGCGAGCGACCGCGACGGCGGGCGGCCGACGGCGGGGCAGAGAGGCTGGTTAGGGTTAGGGTGTGGAGAGAGAGAGAGAGAGAGAGAGAGAGAGAGAGAGAGAGAGAGAGAGAGAGAGAGAGAGAGAGAGAGAGAGAGAGAGAGAGAGAGAGCAGGAGGAGGTCACGCAACACGAGCGGGACCGTTTTATACCTTTGGACATGAAATGACGAAAATGCCCTTGACGGGGCGCTGGAATTACGCGCGGTGGCAGACGTTTTCTATCCCTATTCATGCCTACAGTGCCAGGATCTGATCCGGCGGCGTAGGTCATCCAGCGGCTCAATCCGACGGCTCAGCTCACATCAAGCAACCAGATCCAACGGTCAGAAATCCAAATCGTTGAGGAGGCTTGTAGGATCATCCTTCTCTTATTTCTGGATATGCGTCACATACATACTGTGGTATAATTTAGAGGTGTTTAATCATTATGCATATATGTACAAGCTATAACATTTTTTGAGCGTACATACAAGCCATAGCAAAGAAACGATAAAAGCAAAAAGAATTGGAAGCTCAGCGGTACACCGGCCACATGCACTTGACCCATAGCACAGAAAAAGGTCAAAAACAATGGGCAGCCCAATGATACAAGATTATTGATGCCTCTCTGGGCCACCGTGAACGTGTATATTGGCCTTGGCCCATGTTTGATGCCTCTCTGGCTGCTGTGATGCTGGTATGAGTTTAGTATATATCTGGCCATGGGCCGGGCCGGGCCGGGCTTGGGCTGGGCCTAAAAAAGCCCATGGTTGAAAACTGAGGCCCAG
The DNA here is from genome assembly GCA_021437245.1 of Aegilops speltoides. Taxonomy (NCBI): domain Eukaryota; kingdom Viridiplantae; phylum Streptophyta; class Magnoliopsida; order Poales; family Poaceae; genus Aegilops; species Aegilops speltoides. The sequence goes on from CM038142.1 coordinate 541,196,762, forward strand.
GCCCTCCCAAGCCCTACCACCGGGCCTACTTTTCAAGCCCAAGCCTGGCCCATCTGGTAAAAAGCCCTCAAAAGCCCTTAGGGCTTAGGGCCATGGGCCAGGCCTCTTCCTTAAAATGCCAATATGCCAAGCCCAAGCCCGTCCAGGCCCTGCTGGTGGGCTCAAAACTTAGGCCCAAGCCCGGCCCACGAGCAAGCCCATCGGGCCTAGGCCCTGGATTTTAGGGCCGAGCCTGGGTTGGCCGACAGGGCCGTGCCCAAGATGGCCAGGACTAGTTTAGTACCATCTCGTCTAGGGAAGGAGGAATGGTAGGGGTGGGTGCCTATAAAGAGAACAGTAACCTGTGTCCAGTCAAGCTTTCAGGTTGTGATCGTCGACCTGATTTGGTCGTGATTATCACAGTTGTTTGTTGCTTTGGGGCATGGGTATGATTTAAAACCCATGGTTAGGGCAAAAGTCTTCCGCGATCATCACGACCAAAACAGAGCGATTGTTCATTTTCTCACAAAAGCATTGATTCTCAAAAGTGCAGAAGCCTTGTGCTTTTAGTGCAAAAGCGCCTCGGTAGTGTCTGCTCTCCTAGGCTAGGGGAATGTATGCGGTGCACCAACGCTTGTGGTGCACCGAATGCCGTACAACATTTTAAAAAATCTGAAAAAATTCGAGCACATTGACGAAACATCAATGTATGTCGTCACAAATTTTTGTATCAAAATTTGAAATATTTTTGAGATACAAAAATGACAAAATTGACATCAGTGTGATAATGGACCAAATCTAAAGCCCAATTTATGTCATGTACTATTCAGTGTTGAATTTGTCATTTTTGTTTTAGGGTTGTGTTTCGAATTTCGACTTGAAATTTTGTGACAATCTACATTAATGTTGTGTCAATGTGCTACATTTTTTTCAGAATTTTTTAAACATTTAAAATGTATGACTTAAGTTCGGTGCATCGGTGCACCAGATATTCTCCCCCTAGGCTACACCAGGACAGCACCATACACGGCACGGATAAGTCAGCTCGTGTGGGCATGAATGGACCGGATAATTACCATGTATGCATAGGTTGCTCAAGAAGGCCGCCCCCGTCCTCACCGAGCACAATCGCGACGGTGGCTGGTCATGGTGCGGCATGGCAAGAGCACCGGGTCGCGGCAGACACGCATGGTTGATGGGCAATGAAATGCATAAACCAAAAAGTAACTTTACTCCATTAAATTTAGGAGATTGGCTAGAACCAACCAAACTTAGTGGAGTATATATACTCCACTGAAAGTTTACTCCACGGGATACTTCGCTATTTTTAGGGGTGATGAAGTCATGTACCTAGGGTAGGGTCACGGACCTGTCCTAAGTACCCTTCCCAAGGACATCCTCAGAAGAAGCTGCCTTCCAGTCGACCAAGAGAGACTTCACTCGACGGACTCGAAGGACTCGACCATGAAGACTCACTCGACCACCAGGAGGTCAAGAGCCACTCTGCATCCAAATGGTCTGTAATTAAGTAGTATTTATGGCCATGATGACACTTTATGTAAGGCGTTACCGGTAACGCCTGGCCTTAATGTACTTTAAACCCTCAGATAATCGAGGGCCGGAGGGTCAGCGGACACTATATAAGCCACCCCCTCCTCGGTAAAGGGTTCGCACCTGTAATCTATACACACATAATCCAATCGACCGCCTCCGGGCCCAAGACGAGGGCTGTTACTTCCTCCGAGAAGGGATCAACTCGTAAATCTCTTGTCTGCATAACCGCTCCGTAGGTAAGATCTTGCCTCTCCATACCTACCCCCATTCTCTTCGTCCGACTTAGAACCACGACGGTTGGCGCCACCGTGGGGCGGTGTCTTAGCGATTTTGGAGAAGTTGCAATTGTTCCACCGCCTTCATCATGGTTTCGATGGAGTTCGTCGAGGGCCGCGAGATCCGCCTTGGCGCGCCACCTTCATTGCCGACGACTCCGCTTGGCTCGTGGAGGCTCCAATCGACATCGACGCTCCCGTCCATGATGCGGCGACGATTTTCGGGCGTGTGTCCGCGGCGGCCCGCTGCATGCAACCGCCGACCAGACGGTCAACTCCCCTGTCGTCCTCCCCTCGTTTCCCTTGGCGCAAGCGCCTGGTCGGTCGAGGCTCCAGCGGTGGGTGAGGCACGCGATGGCTCGCCAATCGCCACCACACAAGTCGCGCAATCGAGCCCGACAAATCTCTACTGACTGCTCGATCGTCGACCGGCTCGAGAGACCACATCCGAAAAGCGACAAAGCAATGATGATCCAGCGGAGGTCTTGATGGTCAATGGGCCTTGTAGCCTCCCGCTTCCCCGCGATGACGGGATGGACGGTGGAGGCGACCCGCCGCCAGCCCATGAGGAATATCAACCCGAGCCACTTACTTCTCGCAAAGGGAAGACCTTCGCCCGAAGAACGTGGATGCCCCGTGATACTCCCATTGCAGAGAAACTCCCGAGGCTCGTGCCTTGAAGAGCGCGTTGGCTTATTAACTTAGCTGAACGCACTCGACTGGAGAACCTCCAGCGAGCACTCGACGAACGCGCGCGGCAACAAGTACCCGACTCCAGTCGACGTCAACTCTTTCCGCAACCGACGCAGGTATATCGAACCCCGATTCCGAATCTAGCAGCTGCAGCCCGTATAGCAGAGTCAATTCAGCCCTCTCAGTCGGAGGCTAACAGAGGCTTGATGCAGATCAAGGATTTGCTCCGAGCAGCGGGAGATCAGAATTTGGCTGTGTCACAGTCACGCAACAGGATTCATAGTCGATCCGTCGCTGCGAATACAATTCAGTCGGCTCACAGCCCTAGATCGCCTCCACGGCGTGAGGGACGCGAAGGTCGACGTGGCCAGTATGGTGACCGATTCGATCGTGATGATAGGCGTCGAGTTCCCACTCCTCCTCCAAGGGGTGGGTCTTACGCTCATCGGTAGTTAGATGATAGGCACCAGCTCAGTGTGGGGCAAAGAGCTCCGGTCGACCCCAGGGAACCAGGCTTTGACGCGCGATCCATCATCGTGCAAGGTCTGGTCGATCGGAACAGAGCTCATCGAGGTGGCCATGACAGAGATGCGCCCACCAGCAGCCGAGTCCATGTTTCAGGTCCAGAATGTTTCAGTAAGGCTATCAGAGCCGCGGTGATTCCCCCCAACTTCAGATTGGCGACTGGAGTAAGTAAGTTCACAGGTGAGTCCAAGCCTGAAACCTGGCTTGAAGACTACCGTGTGGCGGTGCAGATTGGCGGTGGGAATGATGAAGTGGCTATGAAGCATTTACCGCTCATTTGGAAGGTTCGCCAGCGTGGTTGAATCGCTTAGCTCCTAGCAGCATTTACACTTGGGAAGATCTTTCCCAGTGTTTGTCGTAACATTCAAGGAACTTGCAAGCGACCAGCTGGATTGACAGAGCTGCAAGTCTGCGTGCGTAAGTTTAATGAAACCTTGAGAGATTACATACGAGATGGATCACTTTGCATCATACCGTGGAGAACGGTCCGATCATCAGCGATCTGGCCTTCAAGGATGGTGTCTAGAACAGAGAATTAAGTTTGAAGTTTGGTCGGACCGGAGATATGACACTGAGTCGAATGATGGAAATCACCACCAAGTATGCCAATGGTGAAGAAGAGGACCGACTCCGGAGTGGCAAGTACAAGCCGAGTCAGTCGGAGAAAGGAAATTCCAGTCGGAAGCAAAAGCGTAAAGCCGAGCCTGCGGCTCCTGGGGAGGCTTTGGCCGTGACTCAGGGTAAGTTCAAGGGAAAACCCAAAGGATCCTGGAACCCCAAGAAAGTGAAGGATAAAGAAGGTAATGACGTGATGGATCTGCCGTGTCATATCCACACAAAGAAAGACGAGGAGGGTAATTTCATCTACCCGAAGCATACAACTCGCCAGTGCCGGCTCTTGATCCAGCAGTTCCAAGGTAAACAACCCAAGGACAAGGAAAAGGAGTCGGACAAAGCTGAGGACAAGGAGGACAGTGATGGAGGATATCCTCATGTTAACTCCACTCTGATGATCTTTGCTGATGTGGAAAGCAAGAGCCGATTGAAGGTTATCAATCGTGAGGTAAATATGGTCGCCCCGGCGACGCCAAGCTATATGAGATGGTCCCAAACTCCCATTACATTCGACCAGTCCGATCACCCGACTCATATAGCCACCCCTGGGAGGCAAGCTTTGGTGGTCGATGTTGGGGAACGTAGTAATTTCAAAAAATTTCCTACGCACACGCAAGATCATGGTGATGCATAGCAACGAGAGGGGGAGTGTATCTTCATACCCTTGAAGATCGCTAAGCGGAAGCGTTTATCAACGCGGTTGATGTAGTCGTACGTCTTCACGATCCGACCGATCCAAGTACCGAACGCACGGCACCTCCGAGTTCTGCACACATTCAGCTCGATGACGTCCTCGCCTTCTCGATCCAGCAAGACGGGCGAAGTAGTAGATGAGTTCCGACAGCACGACGGCGTGGTGACGGTGTTGGTGAAGAACAATCTCCGCAGGGCTTCTCCTAAGCACTACGGAAACTATGACGGAGGATAAACTAGAGGGGACGGGGTTGCCGGCACACGGCTTGGTGTTTATTGATGTGTCTTTGGTGCTAGCCCTACCCCTCTATTTATATGTTGAGCCTTGGGGTCGAAACTTGGAGTAAAAGCCTCCACAAAGTCGGTTTCACTCGAAAGGCAAGAGTCCTTCTCGGACTCCAGGGCCAGACGCCAGGGTTCCCGGCGTCTGGACCAAGATGCAAGGGACCCTGGCGTTTGGCCTGGACTCATAAAACTTCCTTTTGCGCTTTCCAAAACCTTGTGGGCTTTCCCTTTGGCCCAAATAACGTGTTCTCGCACTCCAAACATTTCGAAACATCCGAACCCCTTCCGTGAATTCGAACCCTTCCGGAGATCAAATACTATTATCCCATATATCAAACTTTATCTTCGACCATTCCGAGTTCCTCGTCATGTACATGATCTCATCCGGGACTCGAACAACATTCGGTTACCAACATGCATAACTCATATAATACTATATCACAGCTAAACGTTAAGCGCAAGCGGACCCTACGGGTTCGAGAACTATGTAGACATGACCGAGACATGTTTCCGGTCAATAACCAATAGCGGGACCTGGATGCCCATATTGGCTCCCACATATTCTACGAAGATCTTTATCGGTCAAATCGCATAACAACATACGTTGTTCCCTTTGTCATCGGTATGTTACTTACCCGAGATTCGATCGTCGGCATACAATACCTAGTTCAATCTCGTTACTGGCAAGTCTCTTTACTCGTTACGTAATGCATCATTCCGTAACTAACTCATTAGCTACATTGCTTGCAAGACTTATAGTGATGTACATTACCGAGAGGGCCCAGAGAAACCTCTCCGACAATCGGAGTGACAAAACCTAATCTCGAAATACGCCAATCCAACATGTACCTTTGGAGACACCTGTAGTACTCCTTTATAATCACCCAATTACATTGTGACGTTTGGTAGCACCCAAAGTGTTCCTCCAGTAAACGGGAGTTGCATAATCTCATAGTTACAGGAACATGTATAAGTCATGAAGAAAGCAATAGCAACATACTAAACGATCGGGTGCTAAGCTAACGGAATGGGTCATGTCAATCAGATCATTCAACTAATGATGTGATCTCGTTAATCAAATAACAACTCTTTGTTCATGGTTAGGAAACATAACCATCTTTGATTAACAAGCTAGTCAAGTAGAGGCATACTAGTGACACTGCTTGTCTATATATTCACACATGTATTATGTTTCGGTTAATACAATTCTAGCATGAATAATAAACATTTATCATGATATAAGGAAATAAATAATAACTTTATTATTGCCTCTAGGGCATATTTCCTTCAGTCTCCCACTTGCACTAGAGTCAATAATCTAGATTACACAGTAATGATTTTAACACCCATGGAGTCTTGGTGTTGATCATGTTTTGCTCATGGAAGAGGCTTAGTCAACGGGTCTGCAACATTCAGATCCATATGTATCTTGCAAATCTCTATGTCTCCCACCTAGACTAGATCCCGGATGGAATTGAAGCGTCTCTTGATGTGCTTGGTTCTCTTGTGAAATCTGGATTCCTTCGCTAAGGCAATCGCTCCAGTATTGTCACAGAAGATTTTCATTGGACCCGATGCACTAGGTATGACACCTAGATCGGATATGAACTCCTTCATCCAGACTCCTTCATTGGCTGCTTCCAAAGCAGCTATGTATTCCGCTTCACACGTAGATCCCGTCACGACGCTTTGCTTTGAACTGCACCAACTGACAGCTCCACCGCTTAATGTAAACACGATCCGGTTTGCGATTTGAATCGTCCGGATCAGTGTCAAAGCTTGCATCAACGTAACCATTTACGATGAGCTCTTTGTCACCTCCATATACGAGAAACATATCCTTAGTCCTTCTCGTGTACTTCAGATGTTCTTGACCGCTGTCCGATGATCCACTCTTGGATTACTTTGGTACCTCCTCGCTAAACTTATAGCAAGGCACACATCAGGTCTGGTACACAGCATTGCATACATGATAGAGCCTATGGCTGAAGCATAGGGAACATCTTTCATTTTCTCTCTATCTTCTGCAGTGGTTGGACATTGAGTCTTATTCAACTTCACACCTTGCAATACAGGCAAGAACCCTTTCTTTGCTTGATCCATTTTGAACTTCTTCAAAACTTTGTCAAGGTATGTGCTTTGTGAAAGTCCAATTAAGCGTTTTGATCTATCTCTATAGATCTTAATGCCCAATATGTAAGCAGCTTCACCGAGGTCTTTCATTGAAAAACTTTTATTCAAGTATCCCTTTATGCCATCCAGAAATTCTATATCATTTCCAATCAACAATATGTCATCCACATATAATAATAGAAATGCTACAGAGCTCCCACTCACTTTCTTGTGAATACAAGCTTCTCCAAAAGTCTGTATAAACCCAAATGCTTTGATCACACTATCAAAGCGTTTATTCCAATCGAGAGGCTTGCACCAGTCCATAAATGGATCGCTGGAGTTTGCACACTTTGTTAGCTCCCTTTGGATCGATAAAACCTTCTGGTTGCATCATATACAACTCTTCCTCCAGAAACCCATTCAGGAACGCATTTCTTACATCCATTTGCCAAATTTCATAATCATAAAATGCGGCAATTGCTAACATGATTCGGACAGACTTAAGCATCGCTACGGGTGAGAAGGTCTCATCATAGTCAATCCCTTCAACTTGTCGAAAACCTTTTGCAACAAGTCGAGCTTTGTAGACAGTAACATTACCGTCAGCGTCAGTCTTCTTCTTGAAGATCCATTTATTCTTAATTGCTTGCCGATCATCGGGCAAGTCAACCAAAGTCCATACTTTGTTCTCATACATGGATCCCATCTCAGATTTCATGGCTTCAAGCCATTTTGTAGAATCTGGGCTCACCATCGCTTCTTCATAGTTCGTAGGTTCATCATGATCTAGTAGCATGACTTCCAGAATAGGATTACCATACCACTCAGGTGTGGATCTTACTCTGTTTGACCTACGAGGTTCTGTAATACCTTGATCTGAAGTTCTATGATCATCACCATCAACTTCCTCACTAGTTGGTTTTGACGTCACAGAAATCGGTTCCTGTGATGTACTATTTTCCAACAAGGGAGTAGGTACAGTTACCTCATCAAGTTCTACTTTCCTCCCACTCACTTCTTTCGAGAGAAACTCCTTCTCTAGAAAGGATCCATTCTTAGCAACGAATGTCTTGCCTTCGGATCTGTGATAGAAGGTGTACCCAACTGTCTCCTTTGGGTATCCTATGAAGACACATTTCTCCGATTTGGGTTCGAGCTTATCAGGCTGAAGCTTTTCACATAAGCATCACAGCCCCAAACTTTAAGAAACGACAACTTTGGTTTGTTGCCAAACATAGTTCATAAGGTGTCGTCTCAGCGGATTTTGATGGTGCCCTATTTAATGTGAATGTGGCCGTCTCTAAAGCATAACCCCAAAACGATAGCGGTAAATTAGTAAGAGACATCATAGATCGCACCATATCAAGTAAAGTACGATTACGACGTTCGGACACACCATTACGCTGTGGTGTTCCAGGTGGCGTGAGTTGCGAAACTATTCCGCATTGTTTCAAGTGTAGACCAAACTCATAACTCAAATATTCTCCTCCATGATCAGATCGTAGAAACTTTGTTTTCTTGTTACGATGATTTTCAACTTCACTCTGAAATTCTTTGAACTTTTCAAATGTTTTAGACTTATGCTTCATTAAGTAGATATACCCATATCTGCTTAAATCATCTGTGAAGGTGAGAAAATAACGATATCCGCATGACGAGCCTCAACATTCATCGGACCACATACATCCGTATGTATGATTTCCAACAAATCTGTTGCTCTCTCCATAGTACCGAGAACGGCGTTTTGGTCATCTTGCCCATGAGGCACGGTTCGCAAGTACCAAGTGATTCATAATCAAGTGGTTCCAAAAGTCCATCAAGATGGAGTTTCTTCATGCGCTTTACACCGATATGACCTAAACGGCAAGTGCCACAAATAAGTTGCACTATCATTATCAACTCTGCATCTTTTGGCTTTAACAAGATGAATATGTGTATCACTACTATCGAGATTCATCAAAATAGACCACTCTTCAAGGGTGCATGACCATAAAAGATATTACTCATATAAGTAGAACAACCATTATTCTCTCGATTTAAATGAATAACCGTCTCGCATCAAACAAGATCCAGATATAATGTTCATGCTCAACGCCGCACCAAATAACAATTATTTAGGTCTAATACTAATCCAAGGTAGATGTAGAGGTAGCGTACAACCGCGATCACATCAACTTTGGAACCATTTCCCACGAGGATCGCCACCTCGTCCTTTGCTAGTGTTCGCTAATCCGTAGTCCCTGCTTTGAGTTGCAAATATTAGCAATGTAACCAAGATCAAATACCCAGTGCTCTTGCAAGCTCTAGTAAGGTACACATCAATAACATGTATATCACATATACCTTTGTTCACCTTGCCATCCTTCTTGTCCGCCAAATACTTGGGGCAGTTCCGCTTCCAGTGTCCAGTCTGCTTGCAGTAGAAGCACTCAATTTCAGGCTTAGGTCCAGACTTGGGTTTCTTCTCTTGAGCAGCAACTTGCTTGCTATTCTTCTTGAAGTTCCCCTTCTTCTTCCCTTTGCCCTTTTTCTTGAAACTAGTGGTCTTGTTGACCATCAACACTTGATGCTCCTTCTTGATTTCTACCTCCGCAGCCTTTTAGCATTGCGAAGAGCTCGGGAATCGTCTTATCCATCCCTTGCATATTATAGTTCATCACGAAGCTCTTGTAGCTTGGTGGAAGTGATTGAAGAATCACTACAAGAAATATGTCAACTTATGACCTTCTGTCAGTGACCCTCGAAGAATTGGTCATAAATTTATGACCATTTTAGACCAATTGGTCAAAAGCTGTCAGGGGCTCCAAACCCTAAACCATTGCGACCATTTTGTTCAAAAGGTCGTAATTTCCTTACGAAATGGTCACAAAGCAAATAGTGCTAGTCCATTTGCCTTATTTCTAGTTGTTAATGACCAATATAGATGGTCATAGCCTTGTAGATTGTGGTGGGTTGTGATGACTAGGCGCCATCTCATCAGCTTTTGCCTATGTGTCATGTCCATGTGGCAGTTTTTGCCCTAGGTTGTGAAGCAACCTATATTTCTATCATTCCCAAAATTCCCAAAAAATCTCATAAATTCTTTGGGGCATATCTTCATCAAATATGTAAAACCCTTTCTTGCCTAGTTCAAAACTAATTCAACAATATTCATTTTCCTATTCTGTTCACAACAACACTTTATGAAGGAAGTGCTATTTTTATATTCTTGATTGCCCTCGGAATTTTTGGGCACTCTTTCCTATCCAAATCATTACCGCAGGACAAAATTCAGCTCCATTTTCCTAGCAAATCTTCCTCGGCAAATTTCCAAAGTTTTTGTCCACCTAGAAGCATTGTGAAGGAAGTACCTTTTTTATATCTCTAAATGACATGAAATTTATACAGTTCCTTCATATGCCCAAATTATCACCCCCTCCAAATTGTAGCTCAGTCAAATCATCTATGTGAGCCTGTGTTCAATTTATATTTTATGGCTAAATTGGCACATTGCAAAGCAAGTGTTATATAGACCCTCCTATTACCCTCAAACTTTTGGACACTCTTCCATACCCAAATCATTGCCACATGATAATATTCAGCTCAATTTTCCTAGTAAATCTTTCTCAGAAATATCCAAAGTTTCTACCTCGAGAGAAGCTTTGTGAAGTAAGTACTAGCTAGGCTTACCCAAATGATCTGAAAATTTACAGTAAGATGACCATACCTATGTAACTTACCTACACCAATTTTTAGCTTATTTCATTCATCCAATATCTCTCACTAGTTTTCCCAAGTTTTTGTCCATAGAAGAGCATTGTGAAGGAAGTACTACTTTGGCATGTCAAAATGATATCAATTTTCTACAATGCTTTCCTATGCCCAAATAACCATCCTCCACCAAATTTCAGCTCAATCCATTCATTATTTTGAGCCCAGCTTCAACATTCATATTTTTGTCCAGTGTGGTACTTTGCAAAGCAAGTACCACCTAGGATCCTCCTTTTGAGGTGAAAATTTGTGAATACATTCTCCTTAGTAGATGATCATCCTCAGCCAAAACTCACGCCCATTGGCCATGTGCATTTCCCGTACCGCAAATCAAACACTTGGCTGCTTATTCATGTTTGAGAATCGATCGGTCTCCTCGTGAGAATCTTATGTTGTGATTTTCTTCCTAGCACCTACCTGGGGAGTGCCCAACCCACTAGACATGCCTAGGCCGCACATAACACATGGCAACGCCACGGTCACACGGTGACCACGCGGCGGGCATGCGAGCTTACGCACTCTAGGTTGGGGCCCTCGGCCACCGTCCAAACCTCGATGTCTCGCCATCAAACCATGTATTTCTGATTAAATAGATACTTATTTACCTAGAAATGATTTTTGGAAAAAATAAAGAGCAAACTATGAGGCAGCTGCAGTTCAAATTTGACCCGCTTCCAACTTAATCAACGGGAATTTGTCTTTTTCACCAGAGATGGATCAAAAATTTTGACACCCAACCATTTTGTCAATTGTGCATTAAATATGGCCTAGTATTTTATAAAATTGATTAGGTCCAATTTTTCAACAAATATATGGTAGGTCCTTCACAAAAAAAACTCATTTCAGGCACTCAGAAAATGGAAAATGTTTTTTTCGTCCAAAGAAAATGAAAACTTCCTTAGGAAACATTGTTTTCCATTCCAATATGCACCCTTGTGCATAATATGAGATCATTTGAACAAACTATGCCATGAATGTTGCCATAAGATTGATCATTTGGCTTGAAAGCAATGAATCTTCACACTTGATAGCTCATTTCTGAGAACACTTTTTTCAAATAATTACCGTATTACAAGTTTATTATTTTTCCTGGAAACTTGGTCACATGTAATGACACAATGCGAAGGTTTCCAATTTTTTGATTTTTTTTGAATTTTTTATGCCCGTTTCAAAATGCGGTCAAAACGGCGGGCTTGACCGTTCCTAGCTAGTGGTTGAATCTTGGAAAACTTTTGATGTTTCTCTGATTAAATAGATACTTATGTACTGATTTTTGGAAAATATAAATAGCAAACTATGAGGCAGCTGCAGTTCAAATTTAACCCGCTCCAGCTGAATCGGAGGGAATTTGTCTTTTTCACCAGAGGTGGATCAAAACTTTTGGCACCCAACCATTTTGTCAATTGTGCATTAAATATGGTCTAGTATTTTATAAAAATGATTTGGTACAATTTTGCAACAAATATATGGTGGGTCCTTCACAAAAAAACCTCATTTCGGGCACTCGAAAAATGGAAAATGAATTTTCCGTGCAAAGAAAATGAAAACTCCCTTTGGCAACATTGTTTGGAATTCCAAGATGCACCCTTGTGCATAATATGAGATCATTTGAACAAACTATGCCATGAATGTGACCATAAGATTGATCATTTGGCCTGGAAGCCATTGATCTCCACACGTGATAGCTCGTTTCTGAGAACACTTTTTTAAAATAATCGCTGTATTACAAGTTTGTTATTTTTTCTGGGAACTTGGCCACATATAATGACACCATGCGAAGGTTTCCCAATGTTTTGATTTTTTTTGAATTTTTTATGCCCGTTTCAAAATGCGGTCAAAACGGCGGGAATGACCGTTCCTAGCTAGTGGTTGAATCTTGGAATGTTTTGGTGTTTCTCTGATTAAATAGATACTTCTGTACCTAGAAATGATTATTGGAAAAAATAAATAGCAAACTACAAGGCAGCTACAGTTCAAATTTGACCCGCTTCCAGCTGAATTGGCGGAAATTTGTCTTTTTTACGAGAGGTGGATCAAAACTTTTTACACCCAGCCATTTGGTCAATTGTGCATTAAATATGGCCTAGTATTTTATAAAAATGATTTGTTGCAATTTTGCAACAATTATTTGGTAGGTTCTTCACAAAAAAACCATTTTTGCCACAAGAAAAATGATTAAAAATATATAGAAAGATAAAAAAAATGCATGGAAATGGGTGATCATCCATAAAATGGGGTCTAACTTGAGTGAAAATTTTGGTTGTGGCATTTTGCAAATATTTTGATAGTTGCTTCACAAAATTCCCCTAGTTTTAGTACTAACAAACTATTTTAAATCACAAAATTTCTGAACCAATCAGGGCTCTTCTCACGGATCACCCCACTATAGCCGATCTGAACCGTCCGCATCCGAAGGATCCAACGTCTATCATTCACCTCTCAGGTCATAGCGACCCAACCCAAACCCTAGCAGCAACCCAATCCCCCTTTCCCCCTCTCCCGCCGCCGCCTGTCTCTCCCCCTCTATCCAATCCAGATCTCTCCGTCGCCGCCCAAACCCAATCCCCAACCCAATCTCCTGAGTGCGGTGCCGCGTCCCTGCTTTGTCCCTCTGCATCGCCCGCATCACCCGCCACCATGGCCTCCTGCGTCGCCGGATCAGGGTGCCACCACCGTGCGGGCCCTGACCCCGCACCCCATGGCGGCCAGAGACGATGGCAGGGAAGGGCTCGGTCCCCTGACGAATCCTCCTCCCTCCATGCCCGCACGTCTCGACCCCATCGACCCAACGCCTAGGCCCAGCACGCACTGCCGCCATGGACTCCACCGCGGGGACGGATCTGGGGAAGATCGTGAGCATGTTCTACCAGGCCGAGGACGGGGATCACAGCCGTCGCCTCCTCGCGCTTCTTGCCACCTCCCTCACCGTGCTCGACGCCATGCAAGGTCCGCCTCTCTCTCCTCCTCCTAGTCTCTCTCTGTTGCTTGGTTTGATTTTGCTGATGCGGTTTCCTTCCTCCCCTACCTAATGCATGCGCGCAGGTGCACAGCCAAGTAGGTGCACAACCAAGTAGGAGGGGTCCAGATCCTGGCCTCACCAAGATCAATCGTCGCTAGAACTCGGGGCGACAAGATGGACGTGCCTCTGCTGGTCCCCGAGCTCCCTCCTCTCGATTCTTCCTTGTGCTACTCAGGGCCGCTCAGTCCGACTCTGCGGACGTAGGTGAGCCACTACCTTCCCCTCCTTTGTTTTCTCCAGTGCTCTTTCTGTCCATGTCCGGCCATCGAGCCCTGTTCTTTGTGTTATGTCAAGCTTCTGTTCGACAGAATGCCTGCGAGCTGCTGCTAATCACTTGCACTTGCTAGCTGCTGCTAGTGGTCTCATGTTCCTGAAAACTAACAAGAGTGGTCTTACTGAAAACTGACAATCTCAAGTCCAAATTTGATTGGGTGCTCTACCAGCCATTATTCCTCTTTTGGTCTAGTACAGACACTACAAACCTGTTTTTTAGCTACTGCGACATTTCTTGAAATGATTTTTATTCTAAGCATTTTTGTCATACTCAATAAGCTAGTTCCTGAATCAAATTTGTTAATGAAATGTTTTTGTAGCATGCTATAGTTAATTAGTTGGCAAGTCTGATGTCCATTCGCCTGATTCCGTCGCCTGATTCCAGACGCCTCCTCTGTTTTTTGCAGGTCTGGCAGCACCGCTGCGTCGACGAAGAAGGTGGTGACCGCGGCGGTGAGCGGCGCGAGTTGGTGGCTGCGGGACTCGACGGCACGGCTCATATATGTGCTTTCGACTAATCCAGCTTTTGGTCTAGCTGGGCATTACTTTCTGTTAATTAGCTTTCGGCTCATATATGTGCTCTCTATGATACTGATGGTTCCCTAGCTAATAATATGATGATTTATGTTGGGGAACGTAGTAATTTCAAAAAAAATTCCTACGCACACGCAAGATCATGGTGATGGCATAGCAACGAGAGGGGAGAGTGTTCGCCCACGTGAGACCGTGAAGCGAAGCGTTATCACAACGCATTGATGTAGTCGTACGTCTTCATGATCGACCGATCCAAGCACCGAACGTACGGAGCCTCCGAGTTCAGCACACGTTCAGCTCGATGACGATCTCCGGCCCTCCGATCCAGCAAAGGCTCCGGAGATGAGTTCCACAAGACGACGGCGTGGTGACGATGATGATGTTCTATCGCGCAGGGCTTCGCCTAAACTCCGCGACGATATGACCGAGGTGGAATATGGTGGAAGGGGGCACCGCACACGGCAAAGGAACAATCCGTAGATTAACTTGTGTGTCTATGGGGTGCCCCCCGCCCCCGTATATAAAGGAGCCAGGGGGAGGAGGCCGCCGGCCTAAGGAGGCGCGCCAAGGGGGGAGTCCTACTCCCACCGGGAGTAGGACTCCCCTTTTCCAAGCTGGAGTAGGAGAGAGGGGGAAAGAGGAGGAAGAGGAGAAGGAAAGGGGGGGCGCCGCCCCCCTTCCCTTGTCCTATTCGGACTAGGAAGGGGAGGGGTGCGCGGCCCCTTCCTTGCTCGTCCTCTTCTCCCTCTTGGCACATGTAGGCCCATTAACCCCCCGGGGGGTTCCGGTAACCTCCCGGTACTCCGGTAAAATGCCGATTTCACCCGGAACCATTTCGATGTCCAAATATAGGCTTCCAATATATCAATCTTTATGTCTCGACCATTCCGAGACTCCTCGTCATGTACGTGATCACATCCGGGACTCCGAACAAACTTCGGTACATCAAAACTTATAAACTCATAATAAAGTTATCATCGAAACGTTAAGCGTGCGGACCCTACGGGTTCGAGAACTATCTAGACATGACCTAAAACCATTCTCGGTCAATAACCGATAGCGGGACCTGGATGTCCATATTGGTTCCTACATATTCTACGAAGATCTTTATCGGTCAAACCGCATAACAACATACTTTGTTCCCTTTGTCATCGGTATGTTACTTGCCCGAGATTTGATCGTCGGTATCCAATACCTAGTTCAATCTCATTACCGGCAAGTCTCTTTACTCGTTCCGTAATACGTCATCTCATAACTAACTCATTAGTTATATGCTTGCAAGGCTTAGGTGATGAGTATTACCAAGAGGGCCCAGATATACCTCTCCGACAATCGGAGTGACAAATCCTAATCTCGAATTATGCCAACCCAACATGTACCTTTGGAAACACCTGTAGAGCACCTTTATAATCACCCGATTGCGTTGACGCGTTTGGTAGCACACAAAGTGTTCTTCCGTAAACGGAGTTGCACAATCACATAGTTGCAGGAACTTTGTATAAGTCATGAAGAAAGCAATAGCAGTATACTAAACGATCAAGTGCTAGGCTAACAGAATGGGTCATGTCAATCACATCATTCTCCTAATGATTTGATCCCTTTAATCAAATGACAACACATGTCTATGGTTAGGAAACATAACCATCTTTGATTAATGAGCTAGTCAAGTAGAGGCATACTAGTGACTATGTGTTTGTCTATGTATTCACACATGTATCATGTTTCCGGTTAATACAATTCTAGCGTGAATAATAAACATTTATCATGATATGAGGAAATAAATAATAACTTTATTATTGCCTCTAGGGCATATTTCCTTCAGTCTCCCACTTGCACTAGAGTCAATAATCTAGATTACACAAGAATGATTCTAACACCCATGGAGTCTTGGTGCTGATCATGTTTTGCTCGTGAGAGAGGCTTAGTCAACGGGTGCGCAACATTCAGATCCGTATGTATCTTGCAAATCTCTATGTCTCCCACTTGGACTTGGTCCCGAATGTAATTGAAGCGTCTCTTGATGTGCTTGGTCCTCTTGTGAAATCTGGATTCCTTTGCGTAAGCAATTGCACCAAGATTATCACGGAAGATCTTCATTGGTCCCGATGCACTAGGTATGACACCTAGATCGAAATGAACTCCTTCATCCGAGACTCCTTCATTCGCTGCTTGAAGCAGCTATGTACTCCGCTTCACATGTAGATCCCGACGACGCTTTGTTTAGAACTCGCACCAACTTACAGCTCCACCGCTTAATAAAAATACGATCCGGTTTGCGATTTAGAATCGTCCGGATCGGTGTCAAAGCTTGCATCGACGTAACCATTTACGACTAGCTCTTTGTCACCTCCATATACGAGAAACATATCCTTAGTCCTTTTCGTATTTCAGATGTTCTTGACCGCTGTCCGATGATCCACTCGATTACTTTGGTACCTTCCGCCAAACTTATTGCTAAGCATACGCCGTCGGTCCGGTACACAAGATTGCATACATGATAGAGCCTATGGCTGAAGCATAGGAACATTTTTCATTTTCTCTATCTTCTGCTGTGGTCGGGCATTGAGTTTGACTCAACTTCACACCTTGTAGCACAGGCAAGAATCCTTTCTTTGCTCGATCCATTTTGAACTTTTTCAAAATTTTGTCAAGGTATGTACTTTGTGAAAGTCCTATTAAGCGCCTTGATCTATCTCTATAGATCTTGATGCCCAATATGTAAGCAGCTTCACCGAGGTCTTTCATTGAAAAACTTTTATTCAAGTATCCCTTTATGCTATCCAGAAATTCTATATCATTTCCAATTAATAATATGTCATCAACATATAAAACTAGAAATGCTACAGAGCTCCCACTCACTTTCTTGTAAATACAGGCTTCTCCAAAAGTCTGTATAAAACCATTTGCTTTGATTACACTAGCAAAGCATTTATTCCAACTCCGAGATGCTTGCACCAGTCCATAAATGGAACGCTGGAGCTTGCACACTTTGTCAGCACCTTTTGGATCAACAAAACCTTCTGGCTGCATCATATACAACTCTTCTTCTAGAAATCCATTCAAGAATACAGTCTTGACATCCATTTGCCAAATTTCATAATCATGAAATGCAGCAATAGCCAACATGATTCGGACAGACTTAAGCATCGCCACGGTGAGAAAGTCTCATCGTAGTCAACCCCTTGAACTTGTCGAAAACCTTTCGCAACAAGTCGAGCTTTATAGACGAGAACATTACCATCGTCGTCTTCTTCTTAAAAATCCATTTATTCTCCATGGCTTGCCGATCATCGGGCAAGTCAACCAAAGCCCATACTTTGTTTTCATACATGGATCCCATCTCAGATTTCATGGCCTCTAGCCATTTTATGGAATCTGGGCTCATCATCGCTTCCTCATAGTTCGTAGGTTCATCATGGTCAAGTAACATGACTTCCAGAATAGGATTACCGTACCATTCTGGTGCGGATCTTACTCTGGTAGACCTACGAGGTTCAGCAGAGACTTGATCTAAAGTTTCATGATCAATATCATTAACTTCCTCACTAATTGGTGTAGTCGTCACAGGAACCGGTTCTCGTGATGAACTACCTTCCAATAAGGGAGTAGATACAGTTATCTCATCAAGTTCTACTTTCCTCCCACTCACTTCTTTCGAGAGAAACTCCTCTAGAAAAGATCCATTCTTAGCAACGAATGTCTTGCCTTTGGATCTGTGATAGAAGGTGTACCCAACAGTCTCTTTTGGGTATCCTATGAAGACACATTTCTCCGATTTGGGTTCGAGCTTATCTGGTTGAAGTTTCTTCACATAAGCTTCGCAGCCCCAAACTTTAAGAAACGACAACTTTGGTTTCTTGCCAAACCATAGTTCATAAGGCGTTGTCTCAACGGATTTAGATGGTGCCCTATTTAACGTGAATGCGGCCGTCTCTAAAGCATAACCCCAAAACGATAGCGGTAAATCGGTAAGAGACATCATAGATCGCACCATATCAAGTAAAGTACGACACGACGCTCGACACACCATTTCGTTGTGGTGTTCCGGTGGCGTGAGTTGCTAAACTATTCCGCATTGTTTCAAATGTAAACCAAACTCAGAACTCAAATATTCTCCTCCACGATCGATCGCGTAAACGTTATTTTCTTGTTACGATGATTCTCCACTTCATTCTGAAATTCTTTGAACTTTTCAAATGTTTCAGACTTGTGCTTCATTAAGTAGATATACCCATATCTGCTCAAATCATCTGTGAAGGTGAGAAAATAACTGTTGGAAATATGCCCTAGAGGCAATAATAAAAGTATTATTATATTTCATTGTTCATGATAATTGTCTTTTGTTGATGCTATACCTGTATTATCCGGAAATCATAATACACGTGTGAACACATAGACCACAATATGTCCCTAGTGAGCCTCTAGTTGACTAGCTCACAGATCAACAAATAGTCATGGTTTTCGACTATGGACATTGGATGTCGTTGATAACGGATCACATCATTAGGAGAATGATGTGATGGACAAGACCCAATCCTAAGCATAGCACAAAGATCGTGTGGTTCGCTTGCTAGAGCTTTGCCAATGTCAAGTATCTCTTCCTTCGACCATGAGATCGTAACTCCCGGATACCGTAGGAGTGCCTTGGGTGTATCAAACGCCACAACGAATCGGGTGACTATAAAGGTGCATTACAGGTATCTCCGAAAGTATCTGTTGGGTTGACACGGATCGAGACTGGGATTTGTCACTCCGTATGACGGAGAGGTATCTCTGGGCCCACTCAGTAATGCATCATAATGAGCTCAAGGTGACCAAGGTGTTGGCCACGGGATCAAGCATTACGGTACAAGTAAAGTGACTTGCCGGTAACGAGACTGAACAAGGTATTGGGATATCGATGATCGAGTCTTGGGCAAGTAACGTACCGATTGACAAAGGGAATTGCATACAGGGTTTGATCGAATCCTCGACATCGTGGTTCAACCGATGAAATCATCGAGGAGCGTGTGGGAGACAACATGGGTATCCAGATCCCGCTGTTGGTTATTGCCCGAGAGTCGTCTCGGTCATGTCTGCATGTCTCCCGAACCCGTAGGGTCTACACACTTAAGGTTTGATGACGCTAGGGTTATTAGGAAGACTAGTATGTGACTACCGAATGTTGTTCGGAGTCCCGGATGAGATCCCGGACGTCACGAGGAGTTCCGGAATGGTCCGGAGGTGAAGTTTTATATATGGGAAGTTGTCATACGGACACCGGAAAGTTTCGGGGTCTATCGGTAATGTGGGACCACCGGAGGGGTTCCGGGGTCCACCGGAGGGGCTACCCCTCCGGAGGGCCACATGGGCCATAAGGGAGGAGCCAGCCTGGAGGGCTGGGGCGCCCCACCTTGGGCCCATGCGCCTAGGGTTTGGGGGAAACCCGAGGGGCGCCTGCTTGGGGGGCAAGCCTCCCCTCCGCCGCCGCCTCAGAGATCCCATCTAGAGGGGCCGGCCCCCCTTGCCCCTTCCCCTATAAATAAAGGGGTGGAGGGAGGGCTGCTATACCAATCTCCAAGGCGCAGCCCCTCCCCTCCCCAACACCTCTCCTGCTCCGTAAGCGCTTGGCAAAGCCCTGTCGGAGTACTGCTGCACCAACATCACCACACCGTCGTGCTGCCGTTGGAGCGAGCTTCCTCAACCTCTCCTTCCCCCTTGCTGGATCAAGAAGGAGGAGACGTCTCCCGTCCCGTACGTGTGTTGAACGCGGAGGTGCTGTCCGCTCAAGACTTGGACATCGGTGATCTGAATCACGCCGAGTACGACTCCATCATCACCTTGCAAGCTTCGCACGCGATCTACAAGTGGTATGTAGATGCAAACTCTCTCCCATGACTCGTTGCTTAGATGAACTCATAGATGGATCTTGGTGAAACCGTAGGAAAATTTTTAATTTTCTGCAACGTTCCCCAACAGTGGCATCATGAGCTAGGTCTATGCGTAGTTCTCTAATGCACGAGTAGAACACAATTTTGTTGTGGGCGTGGATCTTGTCAACTTACTTGCCTCCACTAGTATTTTCTTGCTTCAACGTTATTGTGGGATGAAGCGGCCCGGACCAACCTTTTACGTACGCTTACGTGAGACCGGTTCCACCGATTGACATGCACTAGTTGCATAAGGTGGCTGGCGGGTGTCTGTCTCTCCCACTTTAGTTGGAGCGGATTCGATGAACAGGGCCCTTATGAAGGGTAAATAGAAGTTGACAAAATCACGTTGTGGTTATTCGTAGGTAAGAAAACGTTCTTGCTAGAACCCAATTGCAGCCACGTAAAAGATGCAACAACAATTAGAAGACGTCTAACTTGTTTTTGCAGCGATTGATCATGTGATGTGATATGGCCAGAAGTTGTGATGAATGATGAATTGTGATGTATGTGATCATGTTCTTGTAATAGGATTCATGACTTGCATGTCGATGAGTATGACAACCGGCAGGAGCCATAGGAGTTGTCTTTATTTTTTTGTATGACCTGCGTGTCATTGAAGAACGCCATGTAAACTACTTTACTTTATTGCTAAACGCGTTAGCCATAGAAGTAGAAGTAGTCGTTGGCGTGACAACTTCATGAAGACACGATGATGGAGATCATGATGATGGAGATCATGGTGTCAAGCCGGTGACAAGATGATCATGGAGCCCCAAAGATGGAGATCAATGGAGCTATATGATATTGGCCATATCATGTCACAACTATATAATTGCATGTGATGTTTATTATGTTTATGCATCTTGTTTACTTAGGACGACGGTAGTAAATAATATGATCCCTTACAAAAATTTCAAGAAGTGTTCTCCCCTAACTGTGCACCGTTGCTACAGTTTGTCGCTTCTAAGCACCACGTGATGATTGGGTGTGATGGATTCTTACGTTCACATACAACGGGTGTAAGACAGTTTTACGCAGCGAAAACACTTAGGGTTAACTTGACGAGCCTAGCATGTACAGACATGGCCTCGGAACACGGAGACCGAAAGGTCGAACACGAGTCATATGGAAGATACGATCAACATGAAGATGTTCACCGACGATGACTAGTCCGTCTCACGTGATGATCGGACACGGGCTAGTCGACTCAGATCGTGTAACACTTAGATGACTAGAGGGATGTCTAATCTAAGTGGGAGTTCATAATTTGATTAGAACTTTATTATCATGAACTTAGTCTAAAACCTTTGCAAATATGTCTACTTAATGAAACACAAGTCTGAGACCTTTGAAAACTTCAAGGAATTTCAGAATGAGGTGGAGAATCAATGTGACCGAAAGATAAAGTGCCTACGATCAGATCGTGGAGGAGAATACTTAAGTCACAAATTTGGTACACACTTAAGGAAATGTGGAATCGTTTCACAACTCACGCCGCCTGGAACACCTCAGCGAAACGGTGTGTCCGAACGTCATAATCGCACTCTATTGGATATGGTGCGGTCTATGATGTCTCTTACCGATTTACCGCTATCATTTTGGGGATACGCTCTAGAGACAACTACATTCACTTTAAATAGGGCACCGTCTAAATCCGTTGAGATGACACCGTATGAATTATGGTTTGGGAAGAAACCTAAGCTGTTGTTTCTAAAAGTTTGGGGATGCGATGCTTATGTCAAGAAACTTCAACCTGAAAAGCTCGAACCCAAGTCGAAAAAATGCGTATTCATAGGATACCCTAAGGAAACTGTCGGGTATACCTTCTACTTAAGATCGAAGGCAAAATCTTTGTTGCCAAGAACGGATGCTTTACGGAAAAGAGTTTCTCTCGAAAGAAGTAAGTGGGAGGAAAGTAGAACTCGATGAAGTACTACCTCTCGAGCGGGAAAGTGGTGCAGCTCAGAAAATGTTCTGTGATGCCCACACCAACCAAGAGGAAACCAATGATGATGATCAAGGTACTTGGATCAAGTTGCTCTTGAACCGAGGTCCGAAGGACACGTTCCGCACAGAGTGGTACGGCAACCCGTCCCGGAAATCATGTTGTTAGACAACGGTGAACCTTGAACTATGAAGAAGCAATGGCGGGCCCGATTCCAACAAATGGCTTGAAGCCATGAAATCCGAGATAGAATCCATGTATGAAAACAAAGTATGGACTTTGACAGACTTGCCCGATGATCGGCGGCGATAGAAAACAAATGGATTTTTAAGAAGAAGACGGACGCGGATGGTAATGTTACCATCTATAAAGCTTGGCTTGTCGCTAAGGGTTATCGACAAGTTCAAGGAATTGACTTCTGACGAGACATTCTCTCCCATAGCGAAGCTGAAGTCCGTCGAATCATGTTAGCAATTGCGCATACTATGATTATGAGATATGGCAGATGGATGTCAAAACGGCATTCCTTAACGGACATCTTAAGGAAGAGCTGTATATGATGCAGCCGGAAGGTTTTGTCGATCCTAAAACGCTAACAAAGTATGCAAGCTCCAGCGATCCATTTATGGACTGGTGCAAGCATCTCGAGTTGGAACATTCGCTTTGATGAGATGATCAAAGCGTTTGGGTTTATGCAGACTTATGGAGAAGCCTGCGTTTACAAGAAAGTGAGTGGGAGCTCAGAGCATTTCTCATATTATATGTAGATGACATACTCTTGATGGGAAATAATATAGAACTTCGGACAGCATTAAGGCTTACTTGAATAAGTGTTTTTCAATGAAGGACCTTGGAGAAGCTGCTTATATATTAGGCATCAAGATCTATAGAGATAGATCGAGGCGCCTCATAGGTCTTTCACAAAACACATACCTTGATAAGATTTTGAAGAGGTTCAAAATGGATCAGTCCAAGAAGGGTTCTTGCCTATGTTACAAGGTGTGAGATTGAGCTCAGCTCGACCACCGACCACAAGAAAAGATAAAGAAGAGATGAGTGTCATCCCTATGCTTCAGCCATAGGATCTATTATGTATGCCATCTGTGTACGGACTGATGTAAACCTTGCCGTAAGTTTGGTAGCAAGATACCAAAGTAATCCCGACAAGGAACACTGGACAACGGTCAAGAATATCTGAAGTACCGAAAAGGACAAAGGACATGTTTTCGTTTATGGAGGAGACGAAGAGCTCGTCAGAAGGGTTACGTCGACGCTTGCTTCGACTCGGATATGGATGACTCTAAGTCACAAACCGGATCGTGTATATGTTGAATGGTGGAGCGAGAGCTGGTGCAGCTGCAAGCGAAGCGTCGTGGCGGGATCTACGTGTGAAGCGGAGTACATGGCAGCCTCGGAGGCAGCGCATGAAGCGATTTGGGTGAAGGAGTTCATCACCGACCTAGGAGTCATACCCAATGCGTCGGGCCGATCAAACTCTTCGTGACAACACTGGAGCTATTGCCCTTGCCAAGGAGCCAGGTTTCACAAGAAGACCAGCACATCAAGCGTCGTTTCAACTCCATCCGTGAAAATGTTCAAGATGGAGACATAGAGATTTGCAAAGTGCACACGGATCTGAATGTCGAGATCCGTTGACTTAACCTCTCTCGCGTGCAAAACATGATCAACACGAGAACTCTATGGGTGTTCGATTCATCACAATGTAACTAGATTGGTGACTCTAGTGCAAGTGGGAGCTGTTGGAAATATGCCCTAGAGGCAATAATAAAAGTATTATTATATTTCATTGTTCATGATAATTGTCTTTTGTTCATGCTATAAGCTGTATTATCCGAAATCGTAATACACGTGTGAACACATAGACCACAATATGTCCCTAGTGAGCCTCTAGTTGACTAGCTCGTTGTGATCAACAGATAGTCATGGTTTCCTGACTATGGACATTGGATGTCGTTGATAACGGGATCACATAATTAGGAGAATGATGTGATGGACAAGACCCAATCCTAAGCAAAGCACAAAGATCGTGTGGTTCGTTTGCTAGAGCTTTGCCAATGTCAAGTATCTCTTCCTTCGACCATGAGATCGTGTAACTCCCGGATACCGTAGGAGTGCCTTGGGTGTATCAAAGCGTCCACAACGAATCGGGTGACTATAAAGGTGCATTACAGGTATCTCCGAAAGTATCTGTTGGGTTGACACGGATCGAGGCGGGATTTGTCACTCCGTATGACGGAGAGGTATCTCTAGGCCCACTCGGTAATGCATCATCATAATGAGCTCAAGGTGACCAAGGTGTTGGCCGGGATCATGCATTACGGTATGAGTAAAGTGACTTGCGTAACGAGACCGAACAAGGTATTGGGATACCGACGATCGAGTCTCGGGCAAGTAACGCACCGATTGACAAAGGAATTGCATACAGGGTTTGATCGAATCCTCGACATCGTGGTTCAACCGATGAAATCATCGAGGAGCATGTGGGAGCCAACATGGGTATCCAGATCCGCTGTTGGTTATTGCCCGAGAGTCGTCTCGGTCATGTCGCATGTCTCCGAACCCGTAGGGTCTACACATAAGGTTCGGTGGCGCTAGGGTTATTAGGAAGACTAGTATGTGACTACCGAATGTTCTTGGGAGTCCGGATGAGATCCCGGACGTCACGAGGAGTTCGGAATGGTCCGGAGGTGAAGTTTATATATGGGAAGTTGTCATACGGACACGGAAAGTTTGGGGTCTATCGGTAATGTCTGGGACCACCGGAGGGGTTCGGGGTCCACCGGAGGGCCACCCTCCGGAGGGCCACATGGGCCACAAAGGGAGGAGCCAGCCTGGAGGCTGGCGCGCCCACCTTGGGCCCATGCGCCTAGGGTTTGGGGGAACCCCGAGGGGGCGCCTGCTTGGGGGCAAGCCTCCCCTCCTGCCGCCGCCCCTCTAGATCCCATCTAGAGGGCCACCCCCTGCCCCTTCCCTAAAAAAGAGGGGTGGAGGGAGGGCTGCTGTACCAATCTCCAAGGCGCAGCCCTCCCTCCCAACACCTCTCCTCCTCCGTAAGCACTTGGCGAAGCCCTGCCGAGATCTTCTGCACCAACATCACCACGCCTTGCCGTCGTCTTTGCCGTTGAGCGAGCTTCCTCAACCTCTCCTTCCCCTTGCTGGATCAAGAAGGAGGAGGCGTCTCCCGTCCGCACGTGTGTTGAACGCGGAGGTGCTGTCCGTTCAGCACTTGGACATCGGTGATCTGAATCACGTCGAGTACGACTCCATCATCACCTTGCAAGCTTCCGCACGTGATCTACAAGTGGTATGTAGATGCAAACTCTCTCCCATGACTCGTTGCTTAGATGAACTCATAGATGGATCTTGGTGAAACCGTAGGAAAATTTTTAATTTTCTGCAACATTCCCCAACAATAACGATATCCGCCATGAGCCTCAACATTCATCGGTCCACATACATCTGTATGTATGATTTCCAACACATCTGTTGCTCTCTTCATAGTTCCGGAGAACGGTGTTTTAGTCATCTAGCCCATGAGGCACGGTTCGCAAGTACCAAGTGATTCATAATCAAGTGATTCCAGAAGTCCATCAGTATGGAGTTTCTTCATGCGTTTTACACCGATATGACCTGAACGGCTGTGCCACAAATAAGTTGCACTATCATTATCAACTCTGCATCTTTTGGCTTCAACATTATGAATATGTGTATCACTACTATCGAGATTCAATAAAAACAGACCACTCTTCAAGGGTGCATGACCATAAAAGATATTACTCATATAAATAGAACAACCAGATCCAGATATAATGTTCATGCTCAACGCTGGCACCAAATAACAATTATTCAGGTCTAAAACTAATCCTGAAGGTAGATGTAGAGGTAGCGTGCCGACCGCGATCACATCGACTTTGGAACCGTTTCCCACGCGCATCGTCACCTCGTCCTTGGCCAGTGCTTGCTTATTCCGTAGTCCCTATTTCGAGTTGCAAATATTAGCAATGAACCGATATCAAATACCCGGTGCTACTACGAGCTCTAGTTAGGTACACATCAATAACATGTATATCACATATACCTTTGCTCACTTTGCCATCCTTCTTATCCGCCAAATACTTGGGGCAGTTCCGCTTCCAGTGTCCAGTGTGCTTGCATTAGAAGCACTCAGTTTCAGGCTTAGGTCCAGACTTGGGTTTCTTCTCTTGAGCAGCAACTTGCATGCCGTTCTTCTTAAAGTTTCCCTTCTTCTTGCCTTTGCCCTTTTTCTTGAAACTAGTGGTCTTGTTGACCATCAACACTTGATGCTCCTTCTTGATTTCTACCTCCGCGGCTTTCAGCATCGCGAAGAGCTCGGGAATAGTCTTGTTCATCCCTTGCATATTATAGTTCATCACAAAGCTCTTGTAGCTTGGTGGCGATGATTGGAGAATTCATCAATGACACTATCATCGTGAAGATTAACTCCCGGTTGAATCAAGTGATTGTTATACCCGGACATTACGAGTATGTGTTCACTTGTGAGCTATTCTCCTCCATCTTGCAGCTGTAGAACTTATTGGAGACTTCATATCTCTCAATCCGGGCATTTGCTTGAAATATTAACTTCAACTCCTGGAACATCTCACATGCTCCATGACGTTCAAAACGTCGTTGAAGACCCGGTTCCAAGCCGTAAAGCATGGCACACTTGAACTATAGAGTAGTCATCATCTTTGCTCGCCAGACGTTCTTAACATCGTCGGTTGCATCAGCAGCGAGGCACTGGCACCCAGCGGTGCTTCGGGGCGTAACTCTTACATGCAGCAATGAGGATAATCCTCGAGATTCGGACCCGATCCGTGTAATTGCTACCATCATCTTTCAACTTTGCTTTCTCAAGGAACGCATTAAAATTCAACGGAACAACAGACGAGCCATCTATCTACAAACAAACATAGACAAGCAAGATACTATCGGTACTAAGTTCATGATAAATTTAAGTTCAGTTAATCATATTACTTAAGAACTCCCACTTAGACAGACATCTCTCTAGTCATCTAAGTGATCACGTGATCCAAATCAACTAAACCATAACCGATCATCACGTGAGATGGAGTAGTTTTCAATGGTGAACATCACTATGTTGATCATATCTACTATATGATTCACGCTCGACCTTTCGGTCTCTGTGTCCCGAGGCCATATCTGCATATGCTAGGCTTGTCAAGTTTAACCTGAGTATTCTGCATGTGCAAAACTGGCTTGCACCCGTTGTAGATGGACGTAGAGCTTATCACACCCGATCATCACGTGGTGTCTCGGCACGACGAACTTTGGCAATGGTGCATACTCAGGGAGAACACTTCTTGATAATTTTTAGTGAGAGATCATCTTAAAATGCTACCGTCAATCAAAGCAACATAAGATGCATAAAGGATAAACATCACATGCAATCAATATAAGTGATATGATATGGCCATCATCATCTTGTGCTTGTGATCTCCATCTTCGAAGCACCGTCATGATCACCATCGTCACCGGCGCGACACCTTGATCTTCCATCGTAGCATCATTGTCGTTACGCCATCTATTGCTTCTACGACTATCGCTACCGCTTAGTGATAAAGTAAAGCAATTATAGGGCGTTTGCGTTTCATACAATAAAGCAACAACCATATGGCTCCTGCCAGGTGCCGATAACTTCGGTTACAAAACGTGATCATCTCATACAATAAAATATAGCATCACGTCTTGACCATATCACATCACAACATGCCCTGCAAAAACAAGTTAGACGTCCTCTACTTTGTTGTTGCAAATTTTACGTGGCTGCTACAGGCTTAGCAAGAACCGTTCTTACCTACGCATCAAAACCACAACGATAGTTTGTCAAATAGACTCCGTTTTAACCTTCACAAGGACCGGGCATAGCCACACTCGGTTCAACTAAAGTGAGAGAGACAGACACCCGCCAGCCACCTTTAAGCACAAGTGCTTGTAACGGTGAAACCAGTCTCGCGTAAGCGTACGCATAATGTCTGTCCGGGCCGCTTCATCTCACAATACCGCTGAACCAAATTATGACATGCTGGTAGGCAGTATGACCTATATCGTCCATAACTTACTTGTGTTCTACTCGTGCATATAACATCAACGCATAAAACCTAGGCTCGGATGCCACTGTTGGGGAACGTAGTAATTTCAAAAAATTTCCTACGCACACGCAAGATCATGGTGATGGCATAGCAACGAGACGGGAGAGTGTTCGTCCACATACCCTCGTAGACCGTAAGCGGAAGCGTTATCACAACGCGGTTGATGTAGTCATACATCTTCACGATCGACCGATCCAAGCACCGAACGTACGGAGCCTCCGAGTTCAGCACACGTTCAGCTCGATGACGATCTCCGGCCCTCCGATCCAGCAAAGGCTCCGGAGATGAGTTCCGTCAGTACGACTGCGTGGTGACGATGATGATGTTCCACCGGCGCAGGGCTACGCCTAAACTCCGCGACGATATGACTGAGGTGGAATATGGTGGAAGGGGGCACCGCACACGGCTAAGGAACGATCCGTAGATTAACGTGTGTGTCTATGGGGTGCCCCCCGCCCCCGTATATAAAGGAGCCAGGGGGGAGGAGGCCGCCGGCCTAAGGAGGCGCGCCAAGGGGGGAGTCCTACTCCCACCGGGAGTAGGACTCCCCTTTTCCAAGTTGGAGTAGGAGAGAGGGGGAAAGAGGAGGAAGAGGAGAAGGAAAGGGGGGGCGCCGCCCCCCTTCCCTTGTCCTATTCGGACTAGGAAGGGAAGGGGCGCGCGGCCCCTTCCTTGCTCCTTCCTCTTCTCCCTCTTGGCCCATGTAGGCCCATTAACCCCCCGGGGGGTTCCGGTAACCTCCCGATACTCCGGTAAAATGCTGATTTCACCCGGAACCATTCTGATGTCCAAATATAGGCTTCCAATATATCAATCTTTATGTCTCGACCATTCCGAGACTCCTCGTCATGTCCGTGATCACATCTGGGACTCCGAACAAACTTCGGTACATCAAAACTTATAAACTCATAATAAAACTGTCATCGAAACGTTAAGCGTGCGGATCCTACGGGTTCGAGAACTATGTAGACATGACCTAAAACCATTCTCGGTCAATAACCAATAGCGGGACCTGGATGTCCATATTGGTTCCTACATATTCTACGAAGATCTTTATCGGTCAAACCGCATAACAACATACTTTGTTCCCTTTGTCATCGGTATGTTACTTGCTCGAGATTTGATCGTCGGTATGCAATACCTAGTTCAATCTCGTTACCGGCAAGTCTCTTTACTCGTTTCGTAATATGTCATCTCATAACTAACTCATTAGTTATATGCTTGCAAGGCTTAGGTGATGAGTATTACCGAGAGGGCCCAGAGATACCTCTCCGACAATCGGAGTGACAAATCCTAATCTCGAATTATGCCAACCCAACATGTACCTTCGAAACACACAGAGAGCACCTTTATAATCACCCGATTCGTTGTGACGTTTGGTAGCACACAAAGTGTTCTTCCGTAAACGGAGTTGCACAATCTCATAGTTGCGGAACTTTGTATAAGTCATGAAGAAAGCAATAGCAGTATACTAAACGATCAAGTGCTAGGCTAACAGAATGGGTCATGTCAATCACATCATTCTCCTAATGATGTGATCCCTTTAATCAAATGACAACACATGTCTATGGTTAGGAAACATAACCATCTTTGATTAATGAGCTAGTCAAGTAGAGGCATACTAGTGACTATGTGTTTGTCTATGTATTCACACATGTATCATGTTTCCGGTTAATACAATTCTAGCATGAATAATAAACATTTATCATGATATGAGGAAATAAATAATAACTTTATTATTGCCTCTAGGGCATATTTCCTTCAATTTAATCCCCTAAGTATTG
The DNA here is from genome assembly GCA_021437245.1 of Aegilops speltoides. Taxonomy (NCBI): domain Eukaryota; kingdom Viridiplantae; phylum Streptophyta; class Magnoliopsida; order Poales; family Poaceae; genus Aegilops; species Aegilops speltoides. The sequence continues at coordinate 541,226,868 of CM038142.1, forward strand.
ATGCATCCCATATCACCATGGATGTTGTTTGCTGTCAAGATTTGCTTAGCCTGAATACATGGTTATGTTTTTGTGTACTGCTATCCTGTTGTCTCTATTGGATAGACAGCATCCCAGTACAAGTACTTGCTAGGTTTTACCTGTTCATGCAAATCTTGTTGTGTGTTGCAAGTCGTTTTAGTACTACCTAGTTAAGTCATCTAATGTCATGTGCCTGCGCAATGTTTCCTCCTTATATCACCTTTAATCCAAGGCAAAATCTGGACCAACGAGTACCTATTACACTAATGGGTGATTAGTGCTGTTGAGAGATATTTGGAAATAGGAATTCTAAAGCGCATACTATTCAGAGCAGAACGGTAATTTCCTTAATGAAGTAGGTGACTGTAATTTGTATAATAACCACACATGCTACTTTAATTAATGTTTCCACTTTTCTTTGATGAAATGGTATAGTTTTGATTAATAACTCATTGGATTTTAAATATGGTAGTAAGAAGTTGCAACAGCGCTATGTGGCGTTTGCACAAATTCCTTGATTTTCTAGCATAGCAGTCTTTGGGACTTGTCAAACAAGAGCTTAGTTTCCATCAAGTATACTCGGTTATATGAGATACTTGGTTGGCATAGTAAACCAAACCATATTCTTGATAATTTTTTGTTCTTTCTCAGGACTGCTCCCGTGTGGTGGCCTCCTTGAGACTTGGCACTTAGCAGCATAATCTAATTAATTATACTGATTTTTTTGTTCTTCCAGAATCTTGGCACTTTGCTTGTCTATGGATCATCTTCCACTTGAGAGCTGGCAGGAGGTCATTATTCCGTTGCTGCCTCATCACTTACCTCCAGTTCTGAATTTGTGTGATAAATGCTTTTGAATTTGAATGACAAGTGCTACTGAAAATTTTCTGTTCTTGTTCCTTTAATACGCATGTTCATGAATAATCGCTTCAATTATTTGTTCTTCGAAAACTTGGTATGCAAGTACCTATTCTGATGCAGCAAGTATCGATTCTTGAGCATTTGCACAGTTTTCATTATTTGTTCTTCGAAAATTTGCTCTAGTGTGAATCATAGTAGTATGCACTAGCAGCAATCATCAATGTTTGATTCAAGCTTACTCTCGTTATAATGTATTGTGTATTTGTTGTTTCAAACTATTTTGCTACAAGTACCATAATTTGCATTGAAGATGTTGTATTACATTCTTTGTATCATTGTTTAATAAAACCATAGCATGATGCTCACATGAGATATCCACATGTTTACGTGCTGTTTCTTTCCAGCATGATGCTCTCGTTATAATGTATTACATTTGCTATTTTGCTACAAGTGTGTGTTGATTTGATAACAGGAGTTTCCTTGTCTGGTCCTATCTGCATTTTGACTCCTATGTTTACGTGCTGCGTGTGTTTAATTGATGTTGTTTCAACTTTGAACTGCTTCTGCATATGGCCTATACTGCAATTGAGAATTAAATTTGTGGTTGTTCCTTTTTTGCAGATGCTCAAGTGTGAAGTGTGAAGCAAGTGTGAAGCCGTGAAGTGTGAAGCCGTCAAGTTCTACTTAGTGAAGAGTAGCATATTGTTAGCATATATGTGTTGTAAAGATTGTAATAGATTTATTTAGTGGTATATTTGATGAAATTTATGTGTTCTTTTTTATTATGTATGTGATCTGAAAACTTGTGAAATGGAAACTTGACCAATGGGTCCACTTATGAAAATAATCTGTCAAATTTGTACATTTCTGATATGTGGGACCAATTTGAGAGATGATCATGACAAGTGGGACCCATCTGACTAGTGGGACCAACTTGAATATATAATGGCTGAAAATAGAAAGCAATAAATAATAGAAGGCCACGGGCCAACAATAAAAAAGGCTACAACATTGGGCTTGGCCCATGAAGCCGACCAGAATTAACAAGGAAAAAAAATCCTAAAAGGCTGAATTAATGGGCTCGGCCCATGAAGAAAACCGAATTGGACCGGGCTGAATCTTGTGCCACATCAGCTTGCCACGCTGGATGCCTCGTGGCTGGGGAGGTTGCTAGTGACCAAAACGCCACGAGAGACATATTTTGGTCATAGCGTCTCGACCTTCTCATAGAGAAGGTCGCTATAATCGATTCGACCGCCAGCTTTTGACCTTCTGATTTTTGTCACAAAAAGGTCGTAAATGGAAATTTGTGACCTTTCAGTGACCAATAGTCAAGGTCACAAGTTGACATATTTCTTGTAGTGAATTCTGTCAATGACGCTATCATCCGGAAGAGTAACTCCCAGTTGAATCAAGTGATTACAATATCTAGACATCTTGAGTATATGCTCACTGACAGAACTATTCTCCTCCATCTTGCAGCTATAGAACTTATTGGAGACTTCATATCTCTCAATCCGGGCATTCTTCTGGAATATTAACTTCAACTCCTGGAACATCTCATATGCTCCATGACGTTCAAAACGTCGTTGAAGTCCCGGTTCTAAGCCGTAAAGCTTGGCACATTGAACTATCGAGTAGTCATCAGCTTTGCTCGCTAGACGTTCTTAACGTCGTCGGTTACATCAAGAAGGCACTGGCACCCAGCGGTGCTTCGGGGCGTAATTTTTACGTGCAGCAATGAGGATAATCCTCAAATTACGGACCCGATCCGCATAGTTGCTACCATCATCTTTCAACTTTGCTTTCTCAAGGAACGCATTAAAATTCAACGGAACAACAAAGACGGGCCATCTATCTACAATCAACATAGACAAGCAAGATACTATCAGGTACTAAGTTCATGATAAATTTAAGTTCAATTAATCATATTACTTAAGAACTCCCACTTAGACAGACATCTCTCTAGTCATCTAAGTGATCACGTGATCCAAATCAACTAAACCATAACCGATCATCACGTGAGATGGGGTAGTTTTCAATGGTGAACATCTTATGTTGATCATATCTACTATATGATTCATGCTCGACCTTTCGGTCTCCGTGTTTCGAGGCCATATCTGCATATGCTAGGCTCGTCAAGTTTAACCTGAGTATTCTGCGTGTGCAAAACTGGCTTGCACCCGTTGTTGATGGACGTAGAGCTTGTCACACCCGATCATCACGTGGTTTCTGGGCACGACGAACTTTGGCAACAGTGCATACTCAGGGAGAACACTTCTTGATAACTTTTAGTGAGAGATCATCTTAAAATGCTACCGTCAATCAAAGCAAGATAAGATGCATAAAGGATAAACATCACATGCAATCAATATAAGTGATATGATATGGCCATCATCATCTTGTGCTTGTGATCTCCATCTGCGAAGCACCATCATGATCACCATCGTCACCGGCGCGACACCTTGATCTCCATCGTAGCATCGTTGTCGTTTACGCCATCTATTGCTTCTACGACTATCGCTACCGCTTAGTGATAAAGTAAAGCAATTACTGATGCGTTGCATTTCATACAATAAAGTGACAACCATATGGCTCCCGCCGATTGCCGATAACCGGTTACAAAACATGATCATCTCATACAATAAAATATAGCATCATGTCTTGGCCATATCATATCACAACATGCCCTGCAAAAACAAGTTAGGCGTCCTCTACTTTGTTGTTGCAAGTTTTACGTGGCTGCTACGGGCTTAAGCAAGAACCAATCTCACCTACGCATCAAAACCACAGCGATAGTTTGTCAAGTTGATGCTGTTTTAACCGCCATAACGACCGGGCGTAGGCACACTCGGTTCAACTAAAGTTGGAGAAACCGACACCGCTAGTCACCGTGTGTGCAAAGCACGGCGGTAAAACCAGTCCAGCGTGAAGCGTCTGGCGTAATGTCGGTCCGGCCGCTTCATCCAACAATACCGCTGAACCAAAGTATGACATCTGGTAAGCAGTATGACTTGTATCGCCCACAACTCACTTGTGTTCTACTCGTGCATATAACATCAATGCATAAAACCTAGGCTCGGATGCCACTGTTGGGGAACGTAGTAATTTCAAAAAAATTCCTACGCACACACAAGATCATGGTGATGCATAACAACGAGAGGGGGAGTGTATCTTCATACCCTTGAAGATTGCTAAGCGGAAGCGTTTATCAACGCGGTTGGTGTAGTCGTACGTCTTCACGATCCGGACCATTCCGGAGTTCCTCGTCATGTCCATGATCTCATCCGGGACTCCGAACAACATTCGGTTACCAACATGCATAACTCATATAATACTATATCGTCAACGAAACGTTAAGCGTGCGGACTCTACGGGTTCGAGAACTATGTAGACATGACCGAGACATGTTTCCGGTCAATAACCAATAGCGGGACCTGGATGCCCATATTGGCTCCCACATATTCTACGAAGATCTTTATCGGTCAAACCGCATAACAACATACGTTGTTCCCTTTGTCATCGGTATGTTACTTACCCGAGATTCGATTGTCGGCATCCAATACCTAGTTCAATCTCGTTACCGGCAAGTCTCTTTACTCGTTACGTAATGCATCATTCCGTAACTAACTCATTAGCTACATTGCTTGCAAGGCTTATAGTGATGTGCATTACCGAGAGGGCCCAGAGATACCTCTCCGACAATCGGAGTGACAAAACCTAATCTCGAAATATGCCAACCCAACATGTACCTTTGGAGACACCTGTAGTACTCCTTTATAATCACTTGATTACGTTGTGACGTTTGGTAGCACCAAAGTGTTCCTCCGAGAATCGGAGTTGCATAATCTCATAGTTACAGGAACATGTATAAGTCATGAAGAAAGCAATAGCAACATACTAAACGATCGGGTGCTAAGCTAACGGAATGGGTCATGTCAATCAGATCATTCAACTAATGATGTGATCTTATTAATCAAATAACAACTCTTTGTTCATGGTTAGGAAACATAGCCATCTTTGATTAACAAGCTAGTCAAGTAGAGGCATACTAGTGACACTCTGTTTGTCTATATATTCACACATGTATTATGTTTCCGGTTAATAGAATTCTAGCATGAATAATAAACATTTATCATGATATAAGGAAATAAATAATAACTTTATTATTGCCTCTAGGGCATATTTCCTTCAGTCGACCCGATCGTTGAGGGCACTCGACTGACGAAGGTGCTAATGGATGGTGGTAGCGGACTGAACATATTGTATGCGGAGATGCTGAAAGGAATGGGCATTCCGATGCCCAGACTAAGTGCTAGCAACTTGAGTTTTCATGGAGTTATACCTGGAAACAAGGCTGGGTCACTCGGCCAAATAGCTCTGGACGTGGTGTTCGGTGACCCGAAGCATTTCCGCAAGGAAAGGCTGACATTTGAAGTCGTGGATTTCCAGAGCGCTTACCACGCTATTTTGGGGCGACCAGCTTACGCACGGTTCATGGCTCGACCATGTTACGTGTACCTCAAACTGAAAATGCCCGGCCCCAAGGGCATGATCACTATCACTGGCAATCGGAAGAAGGCAGAAGAGTGTTTTCAGAAAGGCTCAAAAATTGTCGATTCATAGATAACAATGGTAGAGATGGAGGGGTACAAGAAAAATGTAGATTCGAGTGATTTGTTGCAAGCCAAGAAGCCTGCCACAGAATCAGCATTTCAGTCGTCCGGTGAGACGAAGCCCGTTCACATTCACTCGACCGACCCCAATGCAGCTCCGACCCATATTTCCAAAACACTCGACCCTAAATAGGAAGAAGCGCTCATCCAGTTCCTCCGTGAGAACTGGGACATATTTGCATGGAAGCTCACGACATGCGGGTGTTCCTGTGGGGCTGGCTGAGCATCGCCTTAGAGTCGACTCAACAGCAAAACCTGTCAAAGAACATCTTCGAAGGTCCGCCGTCCAGAAGAGAAAGGCCATTGGCGAGGAGGTGGCTCGACTGTTGGCGGCTGAGTTTATCCGAGAGATATACCACTCCGAGTGGCTCACCAATGTCGTCATGGTTCCCAAGAAGGACAAGTCACTCCGCATGTGCATTGATTTCAAACACATCAATCGGGCCTGCCCGAAAGATCATTTTCCTCTCCCTCGCATCGACCAAATTGTCGACTCGACTGCGGGATGTGAGAGATTGTCTTTTCTGGATGCCTATTCCAGGTACCATCAGATCCGTCTGTATGGACCCGATGAGATCAAAACAGCCTTCATCACTCCATTCGGGTGCTTCTGCTATGTCACCATGCCATTCGGCCTCAAGAATGCCGGAGCCACGTTCATGAGGATGATTCAGAAGTGTTTACTCACTCAAATCAGTCGGAACGTGGAAGCGTACATGGATGATATTGTGGTCAAATCGCGAAAGGGTTCCGACCTGTTGACTGACCTCGCTGAAACATTTGCCAATCTCAGGAGGTATGATATCAAGCTCAATCCATCAAAGTGCACATTCGGAGTTCCTGGTGGAAAGTTACTCGGTTTTCGTTTCGAGCGAGGAATCGATGCTAACCAGAAAAAGTTGGCACTATACTCGAATGAAATGCCTGTCGCGGGTGCGATGTCGAGCTTCTTTGGATGCTTGGCCGCGTTAAGTCGATTCATCTCTCGCCTCGGTGAAAAGGCATTGCCTCTTTACCGACCGATGAAGAAGGCAGACAAGTTCGAGTGGACTCCAGAAGCTGATGCAGCGTTTGCCGAGCTAAAAGCTCTGGTCTCCACCCAGCCGGTGCTTGCTGCTCCAATCAAGAAAGAGCCTCTGTTGCTTTATATTGCAGCCACAGGACAAGTCGTCAGTACGGTACTTACGGTCGAGCGGGAAGAAGAAGGGAAAGCCTTCAAAGTTCAGCGCCCAGTGTATTATCTCTCTGAAGTTTTGACTCCATCAAAGCAAAGATATCCTCATTATCAGAAGCTTGTGTATGGGATCTACATGACCACAAAGAAGGTTGCTCATTATTTATCTGATCATTCCATTACAATCGTCAACGACGCCACACTTTCGAGATTACGCACTGAGAGATGCAAGCGGTCGAGTGGCAAAATGGGCGATTGAACTCCTTCCCTTGATATCAAGTTTGAGGCAAAAGCCATTAAGTCCCAAGCAATAGCAGATTTCCTTTCGAGTGGATCGAACAACGACAGCCGACTCAAGTTCACTCGGAGCATTGGACCATGTTTTTGATGGCTCTAAGATGTTAAATGGTTACGGTCTTTGGGGTAGTTTTGGTTTCCCCGGAGGAGATAAGCTCAGATATGTGCTCCAGATTCACTTTGATTCCTCCAACAATGAAGCAGAATACGAGCCACTTTTATATGGGTTGCGCATGGCCATTTCACTCGGCGTCCGTCGCCTTATGGTTTATGGCAACTCAGATTTGGTTGTCAATCAGGTGATGAAGGAGTGGGACATTAGAAGCCCAGCCATGACTGGATACTGCAATGCTGTGAGAAAGCTTGAAAAGAAATTCGAAGGGTTAGAGCTCCATCATATACCCCGACTGAAAAATCAAGCGGCTGATGATTTGGCAAAGATAGTATCCAAGAGAGAAGCCATTCCCAGTGATATGTTCTTGGAGCATATCCATACCCCGTCAGTCAAAGAGGATCCTTTTACAGAAGAAGCTCTGCAGCCCAAGACTATCACAGATCCGACTGAGGTTGAAGTTCCAGCCGTGGTCGACCTGATCATGGAAGCTTTAGTGATCACTCCCGATTGGACAATACCATATATCGCGTATATCTTGAGGAAAGAGCTCCCGGAGGACGAGGAAGAGGCTCGACAGACCGTCCGCCGATCCAAGGCCTTTACTGTGATCAAGGGGCAGCTGTACAGAGAGAGCGCGACTGGAGTTGGTCAGAAGTGCATAACGCCAGACATCCACTCGGGGACCTGTGGCCATCATGCGTCCTCTTGGACCATCGTGGCCAAAGCATACCGAGCCGGATTTTACTGGCCAAGAGCGAACGAAATGGCAAAAGAGATAGTCGACAAGTGTGAGGGATGTCAATTTTACTCCAACATGTCACACAAGCCTGCATCAGCTCTGAAGACCATACCACTCGTCTGGCCCTTCGCAGTATGGGGATTGGATATGGTTGGGCCCTTGAGAACAGGTCGAAGCGGTTTTACACATGTGCTGGTAGTAGTCGACAAGTTCACCAAGTGGATCGAGGCTAAACCCATCAAGAACCTTGGCGCCTGATCGCTGTCGACTTCATCGAGAATTGATATTCAGATATGGAGTCCCACACAGCATCATCATCGACAATGGGTCAAACTTCGATTCGGAGGAATTCAGGGCGTTCTGCACATTTCAGGGCACACGAGTCGACTATGCTTCAGTCGCCCATCCCCAGTCGAATGGACAAGCGGAGCGGGCCAATGGCTTGATTCTCAAAGGGTTGAAACCTCGACTGATGCGTGATCTCAAGCATGCGGCTGGAGCATGGGTCGACAAACTTCCCTCGGTGCTTTGGGATCTAAGGACCACGCCTAACCGGTCGATTGGAAGAACTCCATTCTTCTTGGTCTACGGATCTGAAGCGGTCTTGCCGAGTGACCTGCTCCACAGCGCTCCTCGGTCGAGCTCTACATCAAGTGAAGCGGAACAAGCGGCAGGATGCAGTCGACCTTTTAGAGGAAGAAAGAGAGATGGCTCTGATCCGGTCGACCATTTACCAACAAGACTTGCGTCGCTTCCACGCCAAAAATGTGAAGAGTCGAGCCTTCCAGGAAGGAGATTTGGTTCTCCGAGTGGATCAGCAGAAACCACACAAGCTTGCTCCTTCTTGGGAAGGTCCCTTCATCGTCACCAAGGTTCTCCACAACGGAGCGTACCGTCACTACAACGTCGAGCACAACATCAATGAGCCCCGAGCTTGGAACGCGGAGTTGCTCCGCCCCTTTTACACCTAAGTATTCACTCGGATGAGTTGTAATAAAAGTACTTCTGTAGTTCATGTTTCACAAGATAATAGTGTCATAATTTCCCCAATGATTGATGTCACTTTTATTTGTTCAATAAAATTCCCCCTCAGTGGGTGGCTTAGCTGCGAATCCGTTTCGCCTAAGTTTGTAAAAAAAAATCCTTGCCGAGTGGAGAGCCAGCCTCCGACTCGGGGGCTTAGCTGCGAATCTGTTTCGCCTAAGTTTCAATAAAATCCTACCGAGTGGTGAGCCAGCCTCCCACTCAGGGGCTTAGCTGCAGTCCAAGTACTCGCCTAAGTTTCAATAAAATCCTACCGAGTGGTGAGCCAGCCTCTCACTCGAGGGCTTAGCTGCAGTCCAAGTACTCGCCTAAGTTTCGAAAATCCTACTGAGTGGAGAGCCAGCCTCCCACTCGGAGGCTTAGCTGCAGTCTAAACACTCGGCTAAGTTCAAATTCAACGTGCGCTCCGCAAGAAGGACGAGGTGCAGGTCGACTGCTACCCTCTCCTCCGAGCTACGCCACAAGTACAACGTGTGCTCCGCAAGGAGGAAGAGGTGCAGGTCGACTGCTACCCTCTCCTCCGAGATACGCCACAAGTACAATGTGCGCTCCGCAAGAGGGACGAGGTGCAGGTCGACTGCTACCCTCTCCTCCGAGCTACGCCACAAGTACAACGTGCACTCTGCAAGGAGGACGAGGTGCAGGTCGACTGCCACCCTCTCCTTCTGAGCTACGCCACAAGTATAATATGTTCTCCATAAGAAAGACAAGGTCGACTAACGCCTTATTCTTCAGAGAGACGCCGTAAAAATCCTACCGAGTGGAGAGCAGACCCCCCACTCGGGGGCTTAGCTGCAGCCCAGTGCTCGCCTAAGTTTTTGAAAATCCTACCGAGTGGAGAGCAGACCTCCCACTCGGGGGCTTAGCTGCAGCCCAGTGCTCGCCTAAGTTTTTGAAAATCCTACCGAGTTGAGAGCAGACCTCCCACTCGGAGGCTTAGCTGCAGCCCAGTGCTCGCCTAAGTTTTGAAAATCCTACCGAGTGGAGAGCAGACCTCCCGCTCGGAGGCTTAGCTGCAGCCCAGTGCTCGCCTAAGTTTTGAATATCCTACCGAGTGGAGAGCAGACCTCCCACTCGGAGGCTTAGCTGCAGCCTAGTGCTCGCCTAAGTTTTGAAAATCCTACCGAGTGGAGAGCAGACCTCCCACTCGGGGGCTTAGCTGCAGCCCAGTGCCTGCCTAAGTGTGGTGGGGAACAAGTCGATTGCAATGAGCACCTCACTTTAACCTGCAAAAGACACCTCAAACCAAATGCAAGCATATTTAAAACGTCGAATTCAAGTTCGGATAACACCTAACGAAACCGAAAGTGCTCAGGCGCTAAGCCTGTTAATTTTTGTCGGTTACAAAAATCACTCGGCATACCGAGGCAAATTTAAAGAATCAAGCTCAGAAGTTTTTACCCTCTCTGTGGAGGCTGGAAGGTGCAACAGACTCATCGGTCGATTCCATCGCAATCCGAGTGGCAGCGGCGATGAAGGTTTCCATGAAAGACCGAAATCGTGCTTCTTGGTGTTAGCAACCCTAAGAGCCGCCAGACTTGTCTCTCGTGCATCCTTGCGATGAACGCGAGCCGAGATAGGGCAGCGTCTGCGCCACACCTGGCGAAGACTTCTTCCACTCCTGCACTCGACTTGGGACCGTGTTGATCGAGTCATCGAGACTTCGAGGTCATTCTCGAGGCGTCTCTACGGGCGAGTGTGGTGTCGATGCGGGAAGTGGCGACCTTCAGCCTTGCGAGATAATCGATGACGGCAGCAACACGAGATTCGAGCTGGAGCACATTCATGGCAACTTCATCCTTCACAGGAGAGTTGATGGGATGCAGGTTTATTTCCAGCCGACCAGTCTCCTCTTCAAAGTTCTGGCAAAATTCTGCAAGCACAACCACCGAGTCAAGACAACAGTCGGATGGAAAGATCACAGTTAAAATATCTGTTTGATACAAAAGATTACCTTCAAGCATGAGGAATAACTTCTTGGCGAGTCCGCCCAGATAAGCCTCCAGATCGTTCTTCTTTCCCACCAACTCACTGGCCTTGTCACTCAGGGCAATCTTATCACTTTTTAGTTGACTGACCTCTTTGTTGGCAGCATCAAGAGCAGCTTTCAGATTGGTGTTTTCTTCTTTAAGCTTGGTGATCGAAGCCAGCTTCTCATCTGCGAGCTTGGTTTTCTCTAAAGCCGCTTTCTGCATTTCAGCCAACTCAAGGTCTTTCTTCTTCAGGAGCATCCCTCACTTTGCCCGCAAAGTTACAGCAGGTCGGACTCTGAAACAAGCGAGGGCAAAGCGTTCGTCGAAGGCCTCACCAAACATACCTTTAGCTTCCTCCTTCGCCTTCATTAAGTTCTCCTGGGCCAGCTTCAGATCAAGCTCGAGCTGGATGTGTTTGTTCTCCAGCTCAGTATAACGAGCCGCAAGGTCGCAGGATTTCTACGAAGAACCAATCGACAGATGTCAAAGACAATTCACTTCCGAGTGACTAAGGAAAAATCATACGTTTCTAAGACTACGGCCGAATACAAATATTCGACCATAGTCTCGGGGACTACACCTAGTGGGTGCACTCAGCGTGCCCCCACTAACCCAGAATTTCAATCGACACACCCAGTGGGTGTAGGACAATCACTAGGAATTTCAGAAAGAAGAACTTTCAGATATCATATCCTAACAGAACAGGTGGTGACCGACTGACCTGAACATTACTCTAGAGAGCTGAACTGGCGTCATAGGCTGCCTGGCTGGCTTCTCGGGTGGCCTTCACTTGCTCCATCATAACTCCCGCCTGGCGTATTGCTTCTTTCGCAGCACTGGTTTGGTCCTCCGGGACGTAGTGGGTCGAGAAAAGTGAAGGTTGTGCAGCACTCGACGACGAGGGGCGAGCACTCGTCAACGGCACCACAAAAGATATGGTAGGCCGGGTGACGTTCTCTCCCTCCGCGACCAGTGTCTCGGGTGCTGGCACGTCTTGAGTCGCTTTGCCAGCAGGCGTGATGCGGAGCATCCTATGGACATCACCATGTCAAGAGTTCGTTTGGCAAGTGACACGTGCCACATCTACTTCACATACATAAAGGTGAATCATCTCATTTACATGTGTTCACTTGACCCCTTTGAGGATGGTATACTACTTGACATTCCTTCCGTGTGCATTCATAGGTATTGTCGGAGCTTCAAACATAGCGAGGACGAGTTCATGCAGAAGAGAACATCTACACCATCCAAGAGGGAAGCCTGGAAGCGGAGAAGGAAGCGCCAAGAAGAAGGCAGCAGCTCCAAGGCGACCCCGTGCACACGGGCCCCTCCGACCCCGTGCCCACGGGCCTCCCAGGCTGACGGTCCTGAAGACCCCGTGCGCACGGGCGTGTACCGTGCCCACGGTACCCCCATGTCCACGGGCCTCACGGACCCCGTGCGCACGGGCCCTTGCGTCCGGTCCCTCGACCCCCCGTGCGCACGGGCTCCACTTACCCCGTGCACACGGGGCCCCATGTGTGGTGTTGCGGGCTTTGCCCTTGTTTTACCATTTCGCCCCCACCTATCCCCCTCTTTGCCTAGGACTATATATACTCCTTCATCTCCTCCATTTAGACTTAGCTAAGGATAGATCTAAACACTAGAGCCTAGCTCATGTACCTCCCCTTGTGGGATTTCTCTTGAGAGAGAGACACTCCATTGGAGTTCAAGGCCTCCATTGGAGAAGATCCCTAGTGGATGAAGACCCCTTGAGGGAAGGATCTATCTAGATCATCAAGCCCTCATCTCCTTCATAGGATTTGGGATGAACTCTACCATGTATCTTATTTCCCTTTGTTGTTCATGTACCTTGTGGATCTTATGGGTTTGATTGTCTAGTGGATGTGTGATTTGACTTGTTCTTGAGTGTTCCTCTTGTTTTCCCTCTTTTGTTCATCTTGTTCTTGGGGATTCCCCTCCAATTCATGAAAGATCTTCACCCTAGGGTTCCACCCTACATCATTATGGTATCATGAGCCATGGTTCCTCACGAAATTGGAGCCCCCCTCTTTGTTTTCTAGCCTAGTTTTGTGTGATTTTGTCCTAAATCCGAAAATCCCCACCAAAAATAGCCCCAAATTTTTTTGTGATTTGTTGGTTTGATGAGATTTTGTTGGATTTCGTCCATGGATTTGGTGTTTAGCAAGTAGATCCACCCCTCTACCACCTTCCCCTACCTTCCATCTTTCGTTTTTGACCTCAAATTGAGTTTCCCCACGGATCCGGAGCAGTTCGTCCGCTCTCAGAGGACCCCGTGCACACGGGCCATCGGGACCCCGTGCACACGGGATCCCGTGCACACGGGCCAGCCAGACCCCGTGCGCACGGCCCTTCCAGTGTGATTCTTCCACCTCCCTTCGTCCTCCATACCACCCCCTATCCCCACCTCAACCCCATCCACGAGATCCATCCATTTGGCCGCCCAGATCGCAAGAAAAACGCCAAACCCGCGAGTCCCAGGTGACCCCGTGCCCTCGGTACATGTACCGTGCGCACGGCCCTCCCAGAAACAGCCGCGTGCACTTCACCATTTCGCCCATAACTTCCACATCCGGAGTCCGATTTTCGCGTTCTTTAGCTCGTTGAGTAGCTATTGACATCCACCATCCACCTAGATAGGTTCCACCACCATTTGACTCCATCAAAATTTTGACATTTGGCATCTTTGCCTAGGCCTTCCACCATATCATCCGCAAAACCACCATAGTCTTCCGCAACCTAACCCGTTTCGCTCCATATACCATTTGTGGTTGTTTGAGTGGCGAGGTGAGTCTCCTAAGGTGTTTCGGCTACTTAGGGATGATTGCTTCTTCACACACCACCACCACTTCCATATTGCCATTTCCACTACCACCATTTGACTTTTGTTCTTGAGATTTTGAGTTTGCGGTTTTTACCGTTTCCTAAGGTGTTTCGGCTACTTAGGGACGGGTCTACATCATCTTGGTATCTACATCAAGAACACCGCTACTCATCATCGCAAAGGACGGTAACCTCGATGACACCATTGTATATTCACCTTGCAATTGCATTGTTAACCCCTAGCCCATTTCGCGTTACTTGCCTATCGAGACTAGCCATTTGAGTATTGCCGGCAACATTACTTGTGCACATTAGTGATCCACCATACCATTGCATACATACCATATCATATTGGTATCATATCATCCATTGTGTCACAATATCGTTCCCGCATATACACAATAGCTATCTTGGTTTGTGCATTGTGCAAAAGTGGCCATAGAAAAAAAAAAGATAAATAAAGCTTTTAAGCAAAAAGAGAGCAAAGAGCTCGTGAGCAAGTGCCATAGCATCATACCCCATTGCACATAAGATTGCCATACCAAAATCTACATCATATGGTATCATGCTTGAGAGAAACACCGGGAACCATACATACATAGCATACTTGGGATAGAAGTTTATCCATTTTGCATCTTCTAGGTTGTGCACAAGTGTCGTATCCGCCGATTAAGCAATCGTGCTAGCGTCTCTCTTGAGTTGTGCAACATGAGCGTTTTCCGTGGACTCCACATTTCGTGCTCATTCCTTGGTTGCACGACCCCATTTATCTATCCGCGTGTGTGTTTCCGTATACCGCATTTGCTATTGGTCTACTTGTTTCACTTGCGAATTTGTGAATCTTTTCCAACATTATTGACTCTTGCTAACATTTTACATCAAACTTTTGTGCCACTATCCTCATCGAGCTCTACCATAAGCTTTACTTGATAGGTGTGAGTGAACAAGTCCGGTACCAATTCCACTATTATTTCATCTCACATTGAGTGAAACAAGATACATCCTCAACATTGGGAAAAGGTAACTTGGTATTGTTTATCTCATTTCCTACTCACCTCTACTCGAGTCTTGTGATGGATAGGCAAGGCATTTCACCTTCGGTCTACGACAACAACGACGAGTTCGATGCCATGAACAACAACTCCGATGCCAAGATGGACAAGCGCATGGAGGAGATCAAGGCCCTCATCAAGAACCGCAAGCGGTTTTCCTCATCTTTGAGAAGATGCTCAAGTGCAAAGACTTCCGTGCTACCATCTCCGGCAACTACACACAAGCATCGACATCGACATGACCATGAAGAGCGAGCTTCTGGACGAGAGTTGGCTTCTCTGCCACCCCCGTGCACACGGGCCTTCGACCCCCATGCACACAGGACCCCGTGCACATGGCCTCCAGTACCCCCGTGCACACGGGCTGTACAGAGCCGCGACATCGACCTCAAGGCTTCAGCTTCTTCAACACCGTTGGCATCTTCGCCAAGTGACTACAAGGCATCTTAGCCTTCGGAAATTGGGCATCTTTGCCAACAAGCACCTCAAGACTACACTCAAGAGAAGCTCCCCAAGCTCAAGTCCGCGACTTCCACGAGCCACTACGACCTCGACACCGACCATGCAATTCCTTTCTATGGGACTCAAGAACCCGAGGAGTACCTCGAGTGGGAGCGTTTGATGGACGACTACCTAAAGCTACATCAAGTTCCTCCCGAAGATCAAGTGAAGTGCGCCACAAGAAACTTCCACGACTACGCCTTGACATGGTGGCTTCACACACCTTCGGAATACTATGACATGAGTTGGCCCAAGACGAAGAAAGCTTTGCGGTGAGAGTTTGTGCCTCCAACCTACACAGAACAACTTCGACGCCAATTGGAGAACACCACACAAGGATCCAAGTCCATCGACAAGTACTTCAAGGAGATGAAGATTGCCTTGCGACGAGCCAGCGTGGACGACCCCATGTCAATGAAGTTCCACTTCATGATGGGATTGCACAACGACATCTCCAAGACCATCTTCCTCGAGAACTACAAGTCCATCGACGACTACTACATTGGTGCTCTCAAGGCGGAACAAGAACTCATGAAGGCCAAGGCTTCTCCACCCCAAGCATAATTCGCGGCGACCAAGCTCTACGACAAGCATGAGGCTAGTACCACCACGATGTCCAAGGCCGACAAGCTCCAAGACGATGCTCCCAAGTACGACTTCACCGCCATCCCTCTTTGTGGCATTGATGATGCCGAGTCTACTTTGACTCTTTTTCAAGACGGTGCGGCGACGAGTTCGACTACGGAGACCTTCAAGGACCAAGCTTTGGAGGCAGCGACAAGGTGGCGAGCAAAGACGATGCTTCCATCTTAGGAGGCGAGAGTGATGTTGTGCCATCTTTGGCCTTCATCCACGATGAGAGTGATGTTGTGCCATCTTCGGCCTTCATCCACGACAAGAGTGATGTTGAGCCATCTTCGGCCTTCATCCACGACGAGAGTGATGATGTGCCATCTTCGGCCTTCATCCACGGCGACCACAACGAGATGGTTGAGCATGGACTTTCCCTTCGACCACGGCGATGTATGATGACTTGAGTGACTTGTGCCACCATATTGAGAGTGAGAGTGACTTCACCACTAGCCCCATATATGATGTGTTGCCACAAATCCCATGTGAGGAGAGTCACAAACCCCACCACTTGAGTGAGATGAGTGGCTCCACCATATGTGACTTTGAGTGCACCTACTTTGAGGGAGTGAGTGAACCACCACATAGAGAGAGTGAGATAGTTGATAGGTCTCGTGCAGCCATTTGCATTTCTAACAACTTGACCTCTACCTCTATTGTGTCTTCTCATTTGGTGCTAGGTCCCATTTATGATGACGCGCCGATCCTCGACGACTTCGTCCTCCCTTTGGACAAGACGATGGCCATGGTGGAATATGATACACCCCCCACATGGTTCCATCAAGATGAAGATGACCACCATTTGGTCTTTCCCACCTCACCTACACCACTTGAGTGGAATGACAAAGGTAACATAGGTGACGGTGATGCTCTAGTCCCACTAGTGGACATTCGTGACATTGATTGCTTGCATGATGTTGATCCACCTAGTACCATGCTTCATGCTAGTATGATTTCCCATGTGATGATTTGCCCATTTATGATGAGTATGATGATTCTCTTGTGGAGTCTATTAGTTGTGATGCCATGTTACATAGGATTTCTTGTGACAATTCTTTAGGTCACATCATGTTTGAAAATCCGCTTGACTTGTCATATGCTATGCATGAGATCAACCATATGTCCTATTTGCAATCTCTTCATAGTGACTATGCATATGCCATTAAAATAAACCCAATATGCACATATGGCATAGATGACAAGCCCATGGTTATTGGCATTTGTTTCTCTTGTGATGATATTGATATGCTCCCTTTGCATCATTTATCTCATATGCCATGCCATGACCACCTAGCTTTGGATATGCATTGTTTTGGATGTTGTCAATATTCTCCATGTGATGTTGCTACTCATGCTCATGAGGAGACCCCCATAGTTTCCTCATACATATTAGGAGATCTTGATACATTCCATACTTTGCATGATTCCCATGATAGTGTACACCATATGCTCCCCATGAATAAACATGCTTTTGATGTGCCATATACTTGTTTGCTCAATTTGTGTCCCCATCGTGTCATACATAATAACTATTCTTTCATGATGGATGACATGTTCATATACCATGCCTCAAATTTCTTTGAGCATTGCTTATCTTGTGCTAACTCACACGTGCATATACACATCATGATGGATGAGGTGTACATTTACCACACACACAATTTCTTTCGTTTGTGTCTCTTTTGTGTAGGTACCCATGAATACTTGTCAACCTCGCAATCCCACGAGTTGACAAAACGAGCTCTAGAGAGCAATGATGACTTGGGATCCCGTCTACTATCCTTACCACCGTTCCCTTCACGCAAGGACTACGCGCATCTCTTCTACTTGGCTCTCACACGGCTATGGGCCATTTACCACTTGTCACATTATGCTCATTTTACCGTGTTCACTTTGCATGCTATGCTTGCTTTTATGCCTTTGCCATGCAATTGTGACCCTTGCTTGCATCTACCCATGTTTCATCATTATGCTACTTCCATGTGTATTTGCATGCTTGGTAGAGATCCTTGTTGCTATTGCCATGTTTCTCATGTGACTCATGCTATTGTCCTCATATCATGCTTTAATGCTTGTGCTATGACATGTGAATTATTCATACCCACTATTTGCACCAATGACATGTTTGCCATGATTCCATCTAGTATGTTGCATCTTCGCACTACTAGCATCCTTGACTTGATCGCTATGACTGCTAGCTATGTTGCATCACCCATGTTCCACTATTACTTGCTTTCTTGGGTTGATGACATATATGCTCATGCCTCTCACATGATATATCTTGATCATTGTCTCTTGTGTCATACTTGCTCATCTCATGCGGTTGATGACAACCATCTATATGCTTTGCACATGATTCATCTTGCTTCGTGTCATATATCTCCATGTGTTGCTTCTCTCATGCTAGATGATTTGCCATGTATTGAGTGCAACAATGCTTATAGTCTTGCTCTTAAGATTGCCCCCATAGCATTCTTACATATGTTTGGAGATTTTGACATATTCCTTGTGAAGCATGCTTGTCTTACCTCTTTGCACCATATACCTAGTGCCGTGAATATCGCCATTGTTGCATCATATTATTCATGCACTTGTGCTTCTAATGGTTATGTGCAAGAGAAGAGAACCATCATGATGGATGATGTGTTTATCTACCATGCGCATACGCTCTTTGTTTTGTTGTGCGTATGTGTAGGATACTTGGACTTTGTGTTGACTTCCACTTCAGGTGAGTTGACCATTCGAGCTCTTGAGAGCGAGCCTCATACATTCGACCACGACTCGCTTCTACACCACATTTCCTACCACTTCGGCATTGTGAAGGACGCACAAGGACATGCTTCCAAGGTGATATCCTTCTATCTCGAGAACACCCAAACCATGAGCATGCATATTGTGGATCATACTTCATGTGTTGCTTGCTCCATTGCTATGCCTCATGACATATATGCCTTGTGTGTTGCATCTAGTTCTTCACATATGCCATGTCCCTTTGCTTATCACATGCTTGACTTGATTGGCTCACACATGTTGAACAATTGCTCTTTCCATTGTGTTGAGTGCCACGATATCTTCACTACACCCTATGCATGTTATGCTCGGATTGTCTTGCACTCGCCCCATGTGTTTAGACATTTCACTATACTTGGTGTTGTGAATGATTATTATGCCTACCATAGACCGTTCATTGAGCACTTTATGCATGCTTGCTATAACCTTGAGGTAGATGCTTGTTCACTTATCACATATATTTGCATCTTGACCTCCCATTTACATGCTTGTTCCCATGATGTACTTGATTGTGCTCAATTTATATGCTCAAATGACATGACACACTTCTTTGTCAAACCATATGCTATGCTTGATGACAACACTTGTTGGGTGAATCACCTCTTGAATGCTTGGTTTTGCTCTTACGACAACCACATTTGTTTTTCCAAGTGCTTGTTATCTTTGCTACTTTTGAAGGAATTACAAGACGGTGCGACATTGGAGAGTGCCCATTTGGAACTACAAGATGACGAATGCTTGGTGATCGTCCACTTCTACACGACGACATCATCTCTTTCCCATGGTGATTTGGATTTCGATCCGAGGTCGGTTCTTTCCCAAGGGGGAGGGGATGATGCGGAGCATCCTATGGACATCACCATGTCAAGAGTTCGTTTGGCAAGTGACACGTGCCACATCTACTTCACATACATAAAGGTGAATCATCTCCTTTACACGTGTTCACTTGACCCCTTTGAGGATGGTATACTACTTGACATTCCTTCCGTGTGCATTCATAGGTATTGTCGGAGCTTCAAACATAGCGAGGACCAGTTCATGCGGAAGAGAACATCTACACCATCCAAGAGGGAAGCCTGGAAGCGGAGAAGAAAGCGCCAAGAAGAAGGCAGCAGCTCCCAGGCGACCCCGTGCGCACGGGCCCCTCCGACCCCGTGCCCACGGGCCTCCCAGCCGACGGTCTGAAGACCCGTGCGACGCAGGCGTACCGTCCCCATGGGACCCCGTGTCCACGGGCCTCATGGACCCCGTCTTGCGACGGGCCCTTGCGTCCGGTCCCTGGATACCCCGTGCGCACGGGCTCCACTTACCCCGTGCACACGGGGCCCCCTGTGTGGTGTTGCGTGCTTTGCCCTTGTTTTACCATTTTGCCCCCACCTATCCCCCTCTTTGCCTAGGACTATATATACTCCTTCATCTCCTCCATTTAGACTTAGCTAAGGATAGATCTAAACACTAGAGCCTAGCTCATGTACCTCCCCTTGTGGGATTTCTCTTGAGAGAGACACTCCATTGGAGTTCAAGGCCTCCATTGGAGAAGATCCCTAGTGGATGAAGACACCATTGAGGGAAGGATCTATCTAGATCATCAAGCCCTCATCTCCTTCATAGGATTTGGGATGAACTCTACCATGTATCTGAAGGAAATATGCCCTAGAGGCAATAATAAAGTTATTATTTATTTCCTTATTTCATGATAGATGTTTATCATTCATGCTATAATTGTATTAACCGGAAACATGATACATGTGTGAATGCATAGACAAAACAATATGTCACTAGTATGCCTCTACTAGACTAGCTTGTTAATCAAAGATGGTTATGTTTCCTGACCATGAACAAAGAGTTGTTATTTGATTAACGAGGTCACATCATTAGTAGAATGATCTGATTGACATGACCCATTCCATTAGCTTAGCACACGATCGTTTAGTATGTTGCTACTGCTTTTATCCATGACATATACATGTTCTGTAACTATGAGATTATGCAACTCCGTTTACGGAGGAACACTTTGGTGCTACCAAGCGTCACAAGCGAATCGGGTGATTATAAAGGAGTACTACAGGTGTCTCCAAAGGCGAGATGTTGGGTTGGCGTATTTGAGATTAGGTTTTGTCACTCCGATTGTCGGAGAGGTATCTCTGGGCCCTCTCGGTAATACACATCACTGAAGCCTTGCAAGCACTACAACTAATGAGTTAGTTGTGAGATGATGTATTACGGAACAAGTAAAGAGACTTGCCGGTAACGAGATTGAACTAGGTATTAGATACCGACGATCAAATCTCGAGCAAGTAACATACCGATGACAAAGGGAACAACGTATGTTGTTATGCGGTCTGACCGATAAAGATCTTCATAGAATATGTAGGAACCAATATGGGCATCCAGGTCCCGCTGTTGGTTATTGACCGGAGACGTGTCTCGGTCATGTCTACATTGTTCTCGAACCGTAGGGTCCGCACGCTTAAGGTTTCGATGACAGTTATTATGAGTTTATGTATTTTGATGTACCGAAGAAGTTCGGAGTCCCAGATGTGATCACAGACATGACGAGGAGTCTCGGAATGGTCGAGACATAAAGATTGATATATTGGACGGCTATATTCGGACACGGAAAGGTTCGGAAGTTTCGGAGAAAACCGGAGTCTGGGAGGGTTCTGGAACCCCGGGAAGTTATGGGCCTTAGTGGGCCAAGAGGGAGAGAGGGCCGCACCAGAGGTGGCGCCCTGTGGGAGTCGAATAGGATAAGGAGGGGCGGCCCCTTTCCCTCTCCTCTCCTCTCTTTCCTTCCCCTTCTCCTTCCTAGTTGGACTAGGAAAGGGAGTCCTACTCAACTAGGAGGAGGACTCCCCCTCCTTGGCGCGCCTATAGGGGCGGCCGGCCTCCCCCTCCCTCCTTTATATACGGGGCAGGGGGCACCCTAGGACACACAAGTTTGATCTACGGATCGTTCCTTAGCCGTGTGCGGTGCCCCCTCCACCATATTCCACCTCGGTCATACCGTCGCGAAGCTTAGGCGAAGCCTGCGCCGGTGAAACATCAAGATCGTCACCACGCCGTCATCTTGTGGAACTCTCCCTCGACACTCGGCTGGATCGAGTACGAGGGGCGTCATCGAGCTGTCGTGTGTCATGAACTCGGGCGCCGGAGTAATGGCGTCGGGATCGGTCGGATCACGAGGAGAAGCGTCGACTACTTCCTCTACGTTGTGATCGCTTCGCCGGGTCTCGAGTGCGTGAGACAACACTCTCCCTCTCGTTGCTATGCATCACCATGATCTTGCGTGTGCGTAGGAAATTTTTGAAATTACTCGTTCCCCAACAAAGTGGTATCGAGCCTAGGTTTTTTATGGTTTGTTGTTTTGCAGAGTAGAACACAAGTGAGTTGTGGGCGATACAAGTCATACTACCTACCAGCATGTCATACTTTGGTTCAGCGGTATTGTGAGATGAAGCGGCCCGACCGACATTACGCCAGACGCTTACGCGAGACTGGTTTCACCGCCACGAGCACTCGTTGTTTAAAGGTGACTGGTGGGTGCTGTCTCTCTCACTTTAGTTGAACCGAGTGTGGCTATGCCGGTCCTTGAGAAGGTTAAAGCGAGTCTATTTGATGAAGTATCGTTGTGGTTTTGATGCGTAGGTGAGACTGGTTCTTGCTTAAGCCCGTAGCAGCCACGTAAAATTTGCAACAACAAAGTAGAGGACGTCTAACTTGTTTTTGCAGGGCATGTTGTGATGTGATATGGTCAAAACGTGATGCTATATTTTATTGTATGAGATGATCATGTTTTGTAACCGAAGTTATCGGCAACTGGCTGGAGCCATATGGTTGTCGCTTTATTGTATGCAATGCAATCGCCATGTAATGCTTTACTTTATCACTAAGCGGTAGAGATAGTCGTAGAAGCATAAGATTGGCGAGACGACAACGATGCTACGATGGAGATCAAGGTGTCGCGCCGGTGACGATGGTGATCATGGTGGTGCTGCGAAGATGAAGATCACGAAGCACAAGATGATGATGACCATATCATATCACTTATATTGATTTGCATGTGATGTTTATCCTTTATGCATCTTATCTTGCTTTGATTGACGGTAGCATTATAAGATGATCTCTCACTAAATTATCAAGAAGTGTTCTCCCCGAGTATGCACCGTTGCCAAAGTTCATCGTGCCCAGACACCACGTGATGATCGGGTGTGATAAGCTCTCGTCCATCTACAACAGCGTGCAAGCCAGTTTTGCACACGAGAATACTCGGGTTATACTTGACGAGCCTAGCATATGCAGATATGGCCTCGGAACACGGAGACCGAAAGGTCGGCGTGAATCATATAGTAGATATGATCAACATAAGATGTTCACCATTGAAAACTACTCCATTTCACGTGATGATCGGTTATGGTTTAGTTGATTTGGATCACGTGATCACTTAGATGACTAGAGATATTTTTCTAAGTGGGAGTTCTTAAGTAATATGATTAATTGAACTTAAATTTCTCATGAACTTAGTACCGATAGTATCTTGCTTGTTTATGTTTGATTGTAGATAGATGGCTCGTCTTTGTTGTTCCGTTGAATTTTAATGCGTTCCTTGAGAAAGCAAAGTTGAAAGATGATGGTAGCAATTACGGACTGGGTCCGTAACTCGAGGATTATCCTCATTGTTGCCTGAGAAGAGTTACGTCTGGATGCACGCTGGGTGCGAACTGCTTCTTGATCTAACCGACGGACGTTAAACGTCTGGCGAGCAAAGCTGATGACTACTCTATAGTTCGATGTGCCATGCTTTACGGCTTAGAACTGGGACTTCAACGGCGTTTTGAGCGTCATGGAGCATATGAGATGTTCCAGAGTTGAAGTTGATATTCCAACAGAATGCCCGGATTGAGAGATATGAAGTCTCCAATAAGTTCTATAGCTGCAAGATGGAGGAGAATAGTTACATTAGTGAGCACATACTCGAGAATGTCCGGGTACTACAATCACTTGACACAATTGGGAGTTAATCTTCCGGATGATTGTGTCATTGATGAATTCTTCAATCACGCCACCAAGCTACAAAGGCTTCGTGATGAACTATAATATGCAAGGGTTAGTAAAGACTATACAGAGCTCTTCGCAATGCTAAAGGCTGCGGAGGTAGAAATCAGAAGGAGCATCAAGTGTTGATGGTCAATAAGACCACTAGTTTCAAGAAGAAAGGCAAAGGGAAGAAGAAGGGAACTTCAAGAAGAACAGCAAGCAAGTTCTGCTCGGGAGAAGAAACCCAAGTCTGGACCTAAGCCTGAAATCGAAAGTGCTTCTCCGCAAGCAGATAGTCCTTTGAAGCGGAACTGCCCCAAGTATTTGGCGGATAAGAAGGATGGCAAGGTGAACAAAGGTATATGTGATATACATGTTATTGATGTGTACCTTACTAGAGCTCGCATGATAGCACTGGTATTTGATCTGGTTACATTGCTAATATTTGCAACTCGAAGCAGGACTACGGATTGCGAACACCGGCAAAGGGCGAGGTGACGATGGCGTGGGAAATGGTTCCAAAGTTGATGTGATCGCGGTCGGCACGCTACCTCTACATCTACCTTGGGATTAGTTTTAGACCTAAATAATTGTTATTTGGTGCTGCGTTGAGCATGAACATTATATCTGGATCTTGTTTGATGCGAGACGGTTATTCATTTAAATCAGAGAATAATGGTTGTTCTATTAATATGAGTAATATCTTTTATGGTCATGCACCCTTGAGGAGTGGTCTATTTTTGATGAATCTCGATAGTAGTGATACACATATTCATAATGTTGAAACCAAAAGATGCAGAGTTCATAATGATAGTGCAACTTATTTGTGGCACTGCCGTTTAGGTCATATCGGTGTAAAGCGCATGAAGAAACTCCATACTGATGGAGTTTTGGAGTCACTTGATTATGAATCACTTGGCACTTGCGAACCGTGCCTTATGGGCAACATGACCAGAACCCCGTTCTCCGGTACTATGGAGAGAGCAACATATTTGTTGGAAATCATACATACAGATGTATGTGGTCCGATGAATGTAGAGGCTCGTGGCGGATATCGTTATTTTCTCACCTTCACGGATGACTTAAGCAGATATGGGTATATCTACTTAATGAAACATAAGTCTGAAACATTTGAAAAGTTCAAAGAATTTCAGAGTGAAGTTGAAAATCATCGTAACAAGAAAATTAAATTTCTACGATCTGATCGTGGAGGTGAATATTTGAATTACGAGTTTGGTCTACATTTGAAACAATGCGGAATAGTTTCGCAACTCACGCCACCCGGAACACCACAGCATAATGGTGTGTCCGAACGTCGTAATCGTACTTTACTAGATATGGTGCGATCTATGATGTCTCTTACAGATTTACCGCTATCGTTTTGGGGTTATGCTCTAGAGACGGCCACATTCACACTGAATAGAACACCGTCAAAATCCGTTGAGATGACACCTTATGAACTATGGTTTGGCAAGAAACCAAAGTTGTCGTTTCTTAAAGTTTGGGGATGCGATGCTTATGTGAAAAAACTTCAACCTGATAAGCTCGAACCCAAATCGGAGAAATGTGTCTTCATAGGATACCCAAAGGAGACAGTTGGGTACACCTTCTATCACAGATCCGAAGGCAAGACATTCGTTGCTAAGAATGGATCCTTTCTAGAGAAGGAGTTTCTCTCGAAAGAAGTGAGTGGGAGGAAAGTGGAACTTGATGAGGTAATAGTACCTTCTCCCTTACTTGAAAGTAGTTAAATCGCAGAAACCGGTTTCGAGACATCTACACCAAGTAGTGAGGAAGTTGATGATGTTGATCATGAAACTTCAGATCAAGTTCTTCGCAGAACCTCGTAGATCAACCAGAGTAAGATCTGCACGAGTGGTACGGTAATCCTGTTCGGAAGTCATGCTATTAGATCATGATGAACCTACGAACTATGAAGAAGCGATGGTGAGCCCAGATTCCATAAAATGGCTTGAGGCCATGAAATCGAGATGGGATCCATGTATGAAAACAAAGTATGGACTTTGGTTGACTTGCCGAGGGTAGGCAAGCAATAGAAAACAAGTGGATCTTCAAGAAGAAGACCGACGACGACGGTAATGTTATCGTCTATAAAGCTCGACTTATGCAAAAGGTTTTCGGCAAGTTCAAGGGATTGACTACGATGAGACCTTCTCACCCGTAGCGATGCTTAAGTCCGTCCGAATCATGTTAGCAATTGCCACATTTTATGATTATGAAATTTGGCAAATGGATGTAAAGAGCGCATTCTGAATGGATTTACGGAAGAAGAGTTGTATATGATGCAACCGAAGGTTTTATCGATCCAAAGGGAGCTAACAAAGTGTGCAAGCTCCAATGATCCATCTATGGACTGGTGCAAGCATCTCGGAGTTGGAATAAACGCTTTGATAGTGTGATCAAAGCATTTGGGTTTTCTGAGACTTTTGGAGAAGCCTGTATTTACAAGAAAGTGAGTGGGAGCTCAGTAGCATTTACGATATTATATGTAGATGACATATTGCTGATCGGAAATGATATAGAATTCTGGATAGCATAAAGGGATACTTGAATAAGAGTTTTTCAATGAAAGACCTCGGTGAGGTTGCTTACATATTGGGCATTAAGATCTATAGAGATAGATCAAGGCGCTTAATTGGACTTTCACAAAGCACATACCTTGACAAAATTTTGAAGAAGTTCAAGATGGATCAAGCAAAGAAAGGGTTCTTGCCTGTGTTACAAGGTGTGAAGTTGAGTAAGACTCAATGCCCGACCACTGCAGAAGATAGAGAGAAAATGAAAGATGTTCCCTATGCTTCAGCCATAGGCTCTATCATGTATGCAATGCTGTGTACAGCACTGATGTGTGCCTTGCTATAAGTTTAGCAGGAGGTACCAAAGTAATCCAGAGTGGATCATTGGACAGCGATCAAGAACATCTGAAGTACGAAAAGGACTAAGGATATGTTTTCGTATATGGAGGTGACAAAGAGCTCATCGTGGCAGTTACGTTGATGCAAGCTTTGACACGATCCGAACGATTCTAAACCGCAGACCGGATCGTATTTACACTAAGCGGAGGAGCTGTCGGTTGGTGCAGTTCTAAACAAAGCGTCGTGGCGGGATCTACATGTGAAGCGGAGTACATAGCAGCTTCGAAGCAGCTAATGAAGGAGTCGGATGAAGGAGTTCATATCCGATCTAGGTGTCATACCTAGTGCATCGGGTCCAATGAAAATCTTCGTGACAATCTTCGAGCAATTGCCTTAGCGAAGGAATCCAGATTTCACAAGAGGACCAAGCACATCAAGAGGCGCTTCAATTCCATCCGGGACTTAGTCCGGTGGGAGACATAGAGATTTGCAAGATACATACGGATCTGAATGTTGCGAGACCGTTGACTAAGCCTCTTCCACGAGCAAAACATGATCAGCACCAAGACTCCATGGGTGTTAGAATCATTACTATGTAATCTAGATTATTGACTCTAGTGCAAGTGGGAGATGAAGGAAATATGCCCTAGAGGCAATAATAAAGTTATTATTTATTTCCTTATTTCATGATAGATGTTTATCATTCATGCTATAATTGTATTAACCGGAAACATGATACATGTGTGAATGCATAGACAAAACAATATGTCACTAGTATGCCTCTACTAGACTAGCTTGTTAATCAAAGATGGTTATGTTTCCGACCAAAAACAAAGAGTTGTTATTTGATTAACGAGGTCACATCATTAGTAGAATGATCGATTGACATGACCCATTCCATTAGCTTAGCACACGATCGTTTAGTATGTTGCTACTGCTTTTATCCATGACATATACATGTTCTGTAACTATGAGATTATGCAACTCCGTTTACGGAGGAACACTTTGGTGCTACCAAGCGTCACAACGTAATCGGGTGATTATAAAGGAGTACTACAGGTGTCTCCAAAGGCAGATGTTGGGTTGGCGTATTTGAGATTAGGTTTTGTCACTCCGATTGTGGAGAGGTATCTCTGGGCCCTCTCGGTAATACACATCACTGAAGCCTTGCAAGCACTACAACTAATGAGTTAGTTGTGAGATGATGTATTACGGAACGAGTAAAGAGACTTGCGTGCGAGATTGAACTAGGTATTAGATACCGACGATCAAATCTCGGGCAAGTAACATACCGATGACAAAGGGAACAACGTATGTTGTTATGCGGTCGACCGATAAAGATCTTCGTAGAATATGTAGGAACCAATATGGGCATCCAGGTCCGCTGTTGGTTATTGACCGGAGGCGTGTCTCGGTCATGTCTACATTGTTCTCGAACCGTAGGGTCCATGCACGCTTAAGGTTTCGATGGCGGTTATTATGAGTTTATGTATTTTGATGTACCGAAGAAGTTGAGTCCCGATGTGATCACGGACATGACGAGGAGTCTCGGAATGGTCGAGACATAAAGATTGATATATTGGACGGCTATATTCGGACACGGAAAGGTTCGGAAGTTTCGGAGAAAACGGAGTGGGAGGGTTACTGGAACCCCTGGGAAGTTATGGGCCTTAGTGGGCCAAGAGGGAGAGAGAGGGCCGCACCGGGAGGTGGCGCCCCTGTGGGAGTCCGAATAGGACAAGGAGGCGCCCCCTTCCCTCTCCTCTCCTCTCTTTCCTTCCCCTTCTCCTTCCTAGTTGGACTAGGAAGGGAGTCCTACTCAACTAGGAGGAGGACTCCCCCTCCTGGCGCAGCTTATAGGGGCGGCCGGCCTCCCCCTCCCTCCTTTATATCACAGGCAGGGGGCACCCTAGGACACACAAGTTTGATCTAAGGATCGTTCCTTAGCCGTGTCGGTGCCCCCTCCACCATATTCCACCTCGGTCATACCGTCATGAAGCTTAAGCGAAGCCCTTCGCCAGTGAAACATCAAGATCGTCACCACGCCGTCGTCTTGTGGAACTCTCCCTCGACACTCGGCTGGATCGAGTACGAGGGACGTCATCGAGCTGTACGTGTGTCAAGAACTCGGGCGCCGGAGTAACGGCGTCGGGATCGGTCGGATCGCGAGGAGAACGTACGACTACTTCCTCTACGTTGTGATCGCTTCCGCTTCGGGTCTACGAGGGTACATAGACAACACTCTCCCCTCTCGTTGCTATGCATCACCATGATCTTGCGTGTGCGTAGGAAATTTTTTGAAATTACTACGTTCCCCAACAGTATCTTATTTCCCTTTGTTGTTCATGTACCTTGTGGATCTTATGTGTTTGATTGTCTAGTGGATGTGTGATTTGACTTGTTCTTGAGTGTTCCTCTTGTTTTCCCTCTTTTGTTCATCTTGTTATTGGGGATTCCCCTCCAATTCGTGAAAGATCTTCACCCTAGGTTTCCACCCTACATCAAGACGTTTTTCTGTTCCTCCTCTGCCTCAGTGGTTCTTCATCATTGTCATCAGGAAGGTTAATAACGACGTTAGATGGAGCTGCAGAAAAGAATCAAAATTAGAGACAACGAGCCGATCGACTGAAGACGGAACTATGAAGGTCATACCAGGTTTAGAAGTGGCAGCGTCTTCCATCTCATGATCTTCAGCCCTGGCCGAAGTATCAGAAGTAGCAGCGCTGCAATTCCAGAAGTCAGTCGGTTGATTCATGAGTCGACCAAGAATAAATTCGTGTGGAACAAGAAGACTCAATTAGCACCATTACCCTGATATAGTGGGAATCACCATCTTCATCTTTGGCAAGACCTTCGCCGGCTTCGACGGCGCCACTCGAGATTGCTTCGGAGCTTTCTCAATCGGTGCCGGAGAAGTGGTCCGAGGGCGCTTAGTCGACTGCACGACAGTCGCGACCCCCTTACCACGCTCGGTTGCAGGGTCATGGACGAGCTTCGAGCGTCTTTCCGAGCGAGGAGGTGCAACTTCCTCCTCCTCCTCCTCCTCCTCTTCCTCCTCACCAGAGTCATCACCCTCATCATCATCAGCAGCATCCGAATCCCACTCCTCCGGGCTTTCGCCACCACTCCCTTCCTCCTCCTCAGTCGGCGTCTGCGCTCCATTGGGCATCGAGTATAACTCAGTGGTAGCCTGACAGACAACAAAACAAAACAAAGGTCAATCGACCAATTTGCAGCAAAGCAGAATGAATAAAGCAAGATTACAATTGAGGATAAGTGGGCATACCGTGTTCGGTGTGTAGGTATGGTCGAGTGGTGGAATCCTCCTAGCCCCTCGAGGGTTGTCCTTATTCCCTGTGATTGCGGTCATCCACCTCTCCAGTGTGGCGTCGTCGACTGCTTCTGGATGGACCCGAGTGTCATCCTCGGTTCCACAATACAGCCACATCGGGTGGCCTTGGTACTGAAGCGGTTGGATGCGCCATCTAAGGAAGACCTCCAGAAGGTCCATACCCATTACTCCGTCCCGAACGAGCTGGACTACACGCTCCATCAACATTTTTACTTGGGCTTTCTCTTCAGGAAGCACCTTCAGAGAAGAGGGCTTGTTCACTCGGTCCATGGAGAACAGAGGAAGACCAGTCGACTGCCCCGGCGTCGACTCGTCTTGGCAGTAGAACCAGGTCGACTGCCATCCTCTAACCGACTCAAGAAGGGTCATGGCCGGAAAAGTACTCTTGCTCCTCATCTGAATCCCAAGACCCCCGCACATCTGAATAACCTTAGTCCTATCATCATCCGGACTCGCCTTTTTCACCGTCTGTGAGCGACAGGTGAATATGTGCTTAAAGAGACCCTAGTGTGGTCGACAACCCAGGAAGTTCTCGCACATGGACACGAAGGCAGCAAGGTAGGCAATGGAATTTGGGGTGAAATGGTGGAGTTGCGCCCCAAAGAAGTTCAGAAACCCTCGGAAGAAAACACTCGGCGGCAGAGAGGACCCACGATCTACATGAGTAGCTAGGAGAACGCACTCACCCTCCTGCGGCTGTGGTTGCCACTCGTTCCCCGGAAGCCTTGCTGACCCATGGGAGATCAGACCTTCGTTGGCCAGGTCATTGAGATCCGCCTCGGTGATGGTCGAGCGGATCCAATCCCCTTGGACCCAACCTTGTGGCAGGCGGGACCTTGACGAGGATCCGCCCCGACTGGACGCTCTCCCCTTCGCCTTCCTCGTTGCCGTCGCCTTCTTCGCGCGCTCCAAGGCCGTCGTCTTCTCCTTCACCATTGTCGCCGGCGAAGCACACGAGGGGTGAATGGGCGGAGGCGAGAGCAGACGCTGCGGGCGGAGGTGAAGAGGGCAGAGGGAGAAATGGGGAGACACTGTTCAAAAACACTCGCCCGGCGGCTTATATAAGGACGCTTCCGAGTGGCTGACAGGTAGGCCCGGGCGATCCTATCACATCCCGAAACAGCCGCGCACGCGTGATACGTGGCGAAAAAGGCGGTGCGGAAATCGAGGCGTCTACGCCTTATCCCATCTGAGCACCGCGGTCCGCCCCGCTTCGCGCGCTTCCCAAAATTTGGATCCCACAAAATCCGCTAACAGCAGATCAATTTGTTAGACGATAGATTTCCTGCGATCCGTCGCTCAGAAGTTTACTAAGTTCAAAAGTTCACTCGACAGAAAAAAGGAATGGATCAAGGCGACTGAAAGAAAAGTTGCTGCCATCCTCAAAAAGATTATTGGTCCAAAACGAGGCATGTTCAGAACACAAAAACAGGTCGTAAAAATTATCAACTCCTTCCTCACTCAAACCTCGATCCATTTGGGGGCTAATGATGAAGTCATGTACCTAGGGTAGGGTCACGGACCTGTCCTAAGTACCCTTCCCAAGGACATCCTCAGAAGAAGCTGCCTTCCAGTCGACCAAGACAGACTTCGCTCGACGGACTCGAAGGACTCGACCATGAAGACTCACTCGACCACCAGGAGGTCAAGAGTCACTCTGCATCCAAACGGTCTGTAATTAAGTAGTCTTTATGGCCATGGTGACACTTTATGTAAGGCGTTACCGGTAACGCCTGGCCTTAATGTACTTTAAACCCTGCATAACTGAGGGCCGGAGGGGTCTGGCAGACACTATATAAGCCACCCCCCTCCTCAGTGTAAAGGGTTCGCACCCCTGTAATCTATACACACATAATCCAGTCGACCGCCTCCGGGCTCCGAGACGTAGGGCTGTTACTTTCTCCGAGAAGGGCCTGAACTCGTAAATCTCTTGTCTGTACAACTGCTTCATAGCTAAGATCTTGCCTCTCCATACCTACCCCCCATTCTACTGTCAGACTTAGAACCACGACAAGGGGATCGTTTAAAAATGCCCTAACTTCCTAACATAATCACATTATTTTATAGTCATGTTAACAATTTCTTAAGATTTATTTGTTTTGGTGTGTATTTCTCTATGATCCATGGAGTTTTTAAGTTTTGATCAACACCATCTTCTGTTTCCGTGTTCGCTCTGTGTTCGGTCCATGTCTACTTTCGGTAGTATCTATTTTCGTATTCATTTCCAGGGTTTCTGTATTTGTTTTCGTACCTGCAAAAAAAATATGAAAACAAATATGGTAACACCCAGTTCTGTCCGTTCTACTGCCTAATGTGACTTGCGAGTGCGCAAAGGATGCCACACACGGGCCATAGAGTGAACAAGAAATCACTCAATGCCTGCATTATCTGAAATATTACGCATCATGTGCCTTTCTTCTTGCTGCCTCTTGTTCACCACTCCTCGCTGGTGGTGGAGAGCTAGTTTCTGCTACGTGCGTGCATGTTGCCACTACATAGTAATCTAAACAACTCTTGTGCCACTAGATACATAATGCCACCAAACTACCATACCGATGCCTTCCTAAGCAGACCATCTATACCATAACATGCACAGATCGATGCCGATACATATATGACTTTAGCAATGTTTTTATGGTTTCAGGAGTTACAACTTTCTGGTGCTTTATTATATAGCTTCTCGATCTCTATTGATGTAATAGTACTACCTAAGGTTGTGCCAGTCATCTCGATCAATTCTGAAGATTTAGTCGTTGCACCGGTTGGTAGGTGCATCTTCCCATAGTCTGATAATTGCTTAGCTTGTCTTGCAATTAACACTTAGTGCTAGCACACTTATGATTGCTGCCATTATACTTGAATCTGCAACTCTAGTGGATTATTAGTGGAGTGGGCTAGGTTAACTTTAACCTTTTACACTATACTACATTCTTCACTCCAACATGGCAACGAATTGAATTTCAGAAGCCCTGCCACACGTGAGAAAACTGCTAGTAGAATGAGTGTACCTAGGGTGGAACGATGTGTACAGTACTTTCTACTATATGGGTTGATTGCTAGTGCTTTCTGGAAGACAAATTCTGTAATAATATTCGAGATTGCAGAAGTGACATTCAGTTTGGTTCCGACAGAAGTACGTAAGTTGATTTTTGGAGAAGGAAGTAGTACGTAAGTTGATGAATTGATCCTCCACAATGCTGGTCGTTGGAAACAACAGTACACCACAGTGCATACTTCATGTGTGTGAGCTGGTTGTTGCGATCAATACGGTAAACTATTTTGATTTTCCCCTTTATTATAGCACAAGTAGAAATTGGCACGAGTCTTTCAGAATGCAGTGATAGCAACTTTATTCATTCGATATGCTGGCTGCACTTCCACCCGCCTATGTACATGCTATCTATCAATACTCCAGCCAAATAACAACTTATCTTGTAAGAATGTTATACAAAACTCTCCCAAGTTGGTACAGATCAACATAGCCTTTACACATTCATAGGATAGTAAGTAATTTCATAGCTAGTACTACCTCCATCCGGGTTTATTAGGCCCCCTCTTATTTTGTGCTAAAGTTTCACCTACAAGTTTTGTTGAATAATTATGCATTTTTCTGTTAACTTTAATCCAGAAAAACAATAGGTAAAACATGATCAACATGATAGAGAGAACAATTGTGACATGCGATTGATTGTTGAAACTAATCATCGAATTGAGATCATAATCAACAAGCAACATATCCATGTCGATCACTAGTAGTAGTAAACCAAATGCTAGCCCTAACATAGAGGATAAGATGACATACGGAACAACAACAGAAGATGCAGACGTGCCATTCGTAATGTCATCGAAGAGGCCATTGACATCGGGGAAGAAGTCGTCGTTGGGGAACTCGTCGTCGGGGATGTCGTCGTTTGCAGCCACAATGAACAAAGATCCAGCAGTCACGTGGAAGCACTCCCCAAAAACTTAATCGCCCCTCTCCCATACCGGATCACAAGAGGAAAGGTTTCGGAGGCTTGCTGTCTCATTCCCGGGTGCACGCGGGGAAGCGAGATGGGAAAGAGATAGGTGGCGCAATGCTTTGGAATGAGACAAAAAGTTGTGTATTTTGCCTATAGAGGAGCGACCTCTTATATAGGTCAGAAGAGCTGAAACTGACCCCTCATTAGTAGAAGAAAAACAGGTGCAATAAACACCATTAAACGGACGCACTAAACACCATTAAGGAGAAGAAATGAGCACACCAAAAATCCCATGAAGTGTTCAGTTTCGTCCCCAATTTATGCGTCAATCGTTTCAATTTCTTTCTTGCGTGACAAAAATATAACTGTGCATACACATGGCATAGGTCAATTTTTCACACCACTTTGGCATGCATGAATGGGCCATGCATGGATGGGCCACATGGCGCTCTTGGATTTACCTTGAATTATCGGCAGAAAATATGAATTATTATGTGGGCTAGGCCCAATAATTCCAAAAGTTTAACTAATAAAATGTAAACTACATGTCCCAAAAATTATACCGTGGGAAAACTCTTTCAAATACAAATCCAATGGTGTACTTTTTATAACATATAATTTATATTTTATTAGTCATATATAGTATGGCTCAAAATACAAGGGGGCTCAATAAACCTGGACGAAGGTAGTAGCATTAGAACCTTTTGCTGCTGTTCTTCACTGGTTAGTGGCTTATCAAAAACTCAAACCAATTGCAGGTTCAAGATCAACCCGGGGTAAACCGGTTCACTAGACTTCATGCGTGAAGATAGCAGAAGATGTTGCACATGGCCTTGCCTACATTCATCAAGTACCTCGGCTTGTTCATGGAAACATCAAGCCTCCAATGTGCTGCTTGGTTCAGACTTTGAGGCTTGCCTTACTAAGAGTTGCTTGTCATTCCTTCTGGAATCAGCAGAAGTCAAAGACGTCACTATGTAAAGGGCACCAGAAAATATGAAGTCCAAGTCCAAAGAAGGCTCACACCCAAATCATACGTCTATGCTTTTGGCGTCCTTCCTCTCAAGCTCCTTAGCGGCAATGCACCGCTTGAGCACTCGGTCTTGGCCACAACCAATCTCTAGACCTATGCCCTGTCCGGGAGGGAAGACGAAGGAGTGGACAGTGAGCGACTTTCGATGATTATTAACATTGCGTTTTCTTGCGCCCGGTCGTCGCCCGAGAGTCAGCCAACTGCGTGGCAAGTCCTTAAGATGATTCAGGAGGTGAAGGAAGCAAATGCAACTGGTGACATTGAGGACGGTGATCTTACTAGCGACTCCTAGATCTTAGTCCTTGTGGATAAATTGGATCGTGTCCACTAGATGCATTGTCCCAAGTGAGCAATCGTAGTTAAATCTTAAATGTAGTTTGCTCTGCCTAGCAAAGCTAATGGAAGAGTTTTAGTGGTGTAGGAGAATGGATTTGGGGTCATGATCTCTCTGACTGGCATCTCTTGAGCCATGAATTCTGTAACATATGTTAGGTTTCCCCCCTAGTGTACGGATGATGTGGTGATGTGGTCATGTTGTTCAACATCAATCTTCATTGGAGATTTATATTATAGTGAAGTTTAAAGACCAAAGTCACACATTGCTGGTTAAGATTTTGCTAGTTGCTATTGATGTTTTCTTAGCACCAATTTTCATTGTGTGGTCATTTCCGAGTCATCTATCACTTTTTTTTGGAAAAGGGGATTTACCCCAGCCTCTGCATCAGAAAGATGCATACGGCTCATATTATTAAAAGGATAGTCCAGCAGCAAAGTGTCGAAATGTGAAAGTACAAGCTTAAATAATATCTCTAAAGAAGAAAAGCCCAAAGCCACAACCGGCTGGCATATCAATAGGATCATTACTCTATCCTATTACATGACCGCCATCCAAACCGGTTGAAAATATCCCGAGCTACCATCTCCCATCGGGTAGACGCAGTAACCAAACGCTCCCTGGCCTCCGTCGGAGTGAGTAGCGACCACATACGGATGAACGCCGTGGCCCTGAAGATAACCTGCAAAAAGTGAATGTTTGTTGATCGGTTAAAGACTAAGTCATTCCTGCAATTCCATATTGCCCACAAAAGAGCACAAACGCCAACCCGAATGTGTCTTGCAATGTCAGAATCCACCCCATCAAGCCATATTCCAAATAACATGCTAATAGAGGTGGGCTGATTAATATTAAACGCAATATGAACCGACCGCCACAGAATCTTAGCCAATGGACAATCGAGAAAGAGGTGTTTAATGTTTTCGTTATGATCACAAAAGCTACATCGAGACGAGCCCACCCAATTACGTTTTGCAAGGTTATCCTTAGTCAAAATGACATGTTTATGCACAAACCACATAAACACTTTGATACGCAAGGGTACCTTAACTTTCTAAACATGTAATGAGGTAGGGATGACGGTAGAGTTAATGACATCCAGATACATTGATTTGACCGAGAACACACCGTTCTTAGTAAGTTTCCAAAGCTGATCTGGCTGTTGAGACAGCCAGACATCCATTAAACGTCAAACAAGATGGAGCCAGGCCTCCCAACGATTTCCAACTAGTGTCCGTCTAAAACTGATATTGAGGGGAACGGATTGTAAAACATTAGCAACATAGGCTTCTCTACGTTGGACAATGTTATACAAAGAAGGATATTGAAGTGCAAGTGGGGTCTCCCCAAGCCACGTATCCTCCCAAAACCTCGTCGTGGTGCCATTCCCAACAATAAATTTAGTCCTGTTGAAAAAGAGTTGTTTAACTCTCATCAAACCCTTCCAAAAGGGAGAGTCAGAAGGCCTCACATTCACCTGAGCCAAAGTTTTAGCAAAGAGATACTTATTGCGCAAAATCTGTGCCCAAGTGGCCTCCATCTCAGATGATAGCTTAAAAAGCCACTTGCTAAGGAGACATATGTTTTTGACTTCCAGATTTTCTATACCTAGGCCACCTTGGTCCTTAGGTCTGCAGATAATATCCCACTTCACAAGTCTATACTTTCGTTTAAGCTCATCAATTTACCAAAAGAATCGAGATCGATAGAAATCTAACCTTTTCCTAACTCCAACCGGAACCAAGAAAAAGGATAAGAGAAACATAGGCATACTAGTAAGGACCGAATTAATCAGAATTAATCGACCTCCGTATGACATGAGCTTTCCTTTCCAACAACTCAGTTTCTTTTCAAAACGATCCTCAAAACGAGTCATCTATCACTAGAAGGGTTGGGCGCGCTTTGCTGCCGTTGTTATTGTTAGGATTCTTAAAAAATTACTCACTCTGTTTCAAAATATAAGGTGTATTACTTTTTTGAAAACTCAAACCTCTTTAAGTTTGATCCAATTTGTAATAAAATATATGAAAATATATAATATCAAATCGGTGTCATTAGATTCATCATGAAATAATTTTCCTTTTTTTTTTGGTTTAATATCATGGATGTCGATATTTTTGGCTCTAAACTTGGTCAAAGTTAAAGAAATTTGACATTCCAAAAAACTAATACCCCTTAGATATTGGCGCTGACGGAATATTTAGTTTGGCAGATGGGGAAGTTGATGCAATGGATTTTATGTTTATTATAATGCAGTTATTTGGTGGCCCTTTCGGTGTGGCTTTATGTTATCCGCAAATCAACCCATATTTATATGGAACTTTTTTGCATATGTGGTAGCATGTACTATACTGGTGCTATAGTATGACATTGTGGCCTTTCTTTTTTCTAGGTGGTAGAAATGTGCACGGGATTGATATGTTTTTACAGGTCGGTTGGTGCTGATTGATTTGTAAAATCGTTCGCCCGATCAAAGTCATAGACCAAATCCAAAATTGAATACCTCAAACGAATGAAAGAGCTTCGAAATTAGAGAACATAGTGAATTAAAATAATTAAATGGGAGAGCTCCGAGAAATTGTTGACCCGGTCAAATTTGAGTGACCCAGTTCTAAATTAAAGACCTTAATTAACAGCGAAACCTTAGCAAATAAGAAGCATAGTGTATAGTACAAAATAATTAAATGAGAGAGTTTTGAGAAATTGTTGATTCGGTCAAAATCGGATGACCCAATTGCAATTGGAGACCTCAATTGATTGCAAGGCCTTAAAAATTAAGGAGCTAAGTGTTATAGAAGATGCGCACACCCTTGTCAGCCCACACGGCCCCATCTGTCGTTTTCTTAGCCGTAACAACGAAGACCCCACCTCCCATCTTTCCTTTTCTCTTTTCTTTTTCTACTAGTAAAACTTCAATTTTCTTAGTAAATTTCTGGAACTCCAATTATTTTGGAACGGAGTAATGGAATTATAATGCTAGAATTGTGTTAGAGGCTATATTCAACTCCATAAAAGTAAAACAAAGAAAAAACAAAATAAATCCTATTCTTCCTACACAGCCCCACCTGTCGGCTTCTTAGCCGAAGCGGTGCACAACGAAGACCCCACCTCACGTCTTTCCTTTTCTTTCCCTTTCCTTTTCTTTTCTTTCCTTTCTCTATGACGTGCAGACGCCACCTTTCCGTCTCCTTCCTCGCGACGGACTACGCCTCCGCCTCCGCCGCCGCCGCCGGCTCGAACTCACGGAGACCCCTGGCCAACACGAAGCCGGCTATGAGTATCCCGAATTCCGCTCGTCCGAAACCCTACAAGATCCCTCGAGATCGAGCCGCTCGACCGCGCTGATTTCCGCCCGTCCCGGTGACCCCGTCGACGAATTCCTTCGCCAATCGGTGAGCTCCTCGACTCACCGTGACCTCCATATTCTTCGCCTTGATCTGGCGCACGTTTCTCACCTCTCCCCTTGCTCCGGATAACACCAGGACGAGCTATTCGAGCTCGCCGGCCCCACCGCGCTCCGGCCAAGCTCTATCGCCGGAGCACCTCGTGGAGGATCCCTGTGAGATTTCTTTGAGACGACGCACCTCGTGGACTACTTCCCGGAGCACGAAGACCCCAGGAACCGGCCCCCGTAACCATCTATTCCGGCGAGCTCCGCTTCCTAACCTGGGTGAGATCCGAAACCCTAGCTCTATTATAACACCAGCCGTCGGATCCATTTTACTGTATTGAGAAAGCATCTGTGACATGCATGATGGAACAATCAATCCCAAGTGATTTGAATTTTCATGTTGGCTCACCTTCTCACAGGCGTGTATGTCCTTGAGTGTATTTTGGTTATTTAGATCAAAATCTGAGAGTTGACCAAATGAAATTGGTGTTTTCTGTGAACTGAATGACACATATACATATTGCCTCGCCGTAATTCTGTTGCCTATCCGGACCTGTTCCTGAAGCTAGCTGCTGTGTGTACATGCTGTACATTGAGTTGTTCATGGGAAAAGACACAGCAGTAGATCATACAATCTGCCTGTAACGACAAAATCTCATACTATTGCACAAGTGTTGTCATTTTAAATTTTATAAGGGCATGTGCCTTTTACCATCTAATTAGTTAGCTTGACTGGGAACCTTTTCTCTCTTTCAGTTGTTGCCTTTTGTCCAAATACCACAGAAGTACACATTTATAAGTTTTTCGCTGACAAGTGGGAGAACCTTCATGTTCTTTCAAATGTAAACTCTCCTTTTTTTCCGTCTTATTACATGTTGTATCTTTACTTGAGCTGTCTCTTCCTTCTCCATTAAATATATACATTTGCCACTTTTTAGTCAGTATGCTTTAGATTAACTAATTTTTTTTATCCTTATATCTTATAGCATGATCAGATAGTGTCCGGAATAGACTGGAGTAGACTTTCCAACAAAGTTGTGACAATTTCACATGATAGAAATTCGTAAGTGTTTGGGCATAATTTCTAATGTTCAAGTAAATAGTGTGTTTCTCAGACCGAAGAAGATAATTATATTTGTTTCCTTTTATTCCTTTATCGACCTGCAGATATGTTTTGATACAAGGACAAGATTGGGTACCTATGCTTCTTATCCTCAAGCTAAATCATGCAGTTTTATGTGTCCAGTGGAGCACAAAAGGTTCTGTCAATAGCCTGCCCTCATACTTCTATCACAAACACATTACATGTATCTATTTCGTTGTTTATTTCACACAACCTTTTTTTTTTTGTACTCGTTCTTACTTGGTTATGAACACTTGGCTCCCATGGTAGAACATACACATTATCTATTTAGCAACCAACCATAAGTGAAACATATCTAGCTGGATATTATGCACCCTTTAAATTCCTTCTGTTGTTTGCAGAAAATAAGTTTACTGTGGGAAGTGGCGCTAAGTCTGTATGCATTTGCTATTACGAAAAAGAGATCAACTGGTATTTGTTGTTGCCACTTCCATTAGTCGTCTACCTGTTTTGATTAACTTATTTTTCATATAGTCATGCCAAGTGCACTAATTACTGAGACTATGAGTGTTTTCTTTTGTTCATGCAATTATTAAAGTTGATGCATCACTCTCAATACGTGTTCTTTAAACTGCTTTGATTTTTTTTGGCAAACGAAAAGACCTGCTTCCATTAACATCATGTGACCTCAAAAAGACCCCACCAAAGATTACACCCGTCAGAAATATAGAATGGCAAAATAAAAGCAACACTTTACAGAGACGTGGCCGATGCTACCGGAGGGAATAGCCACCACGCTAGGGTTTGGACTCTGATAGATGGTCACAATTTGGTTAACAAGGCGCTGTGGGTCGATGGATGCTAAGGTTCCTGTGATGGGCTGGGGTTCATGTGAATTTGTCTCATAATGGAGCCATTGGAAGAACGGCTTAACTTGTTTTACATTCTTGTCCACATTGGGTATTTGAGCAGCTAACTAGGATGCATAGTAAGAAAATACTCATTGAGGCTCTTTTGTAGTTGGTTAGGTTTATCCACTGCTAATCAA
Organism: Aegilops speltoides; assembly: GCA_021437245.1. Lineage (NCBI taxonomy): Eukaryota > Viridiplantae > Streptophyta > Magnoliopsida > Poales > Poaceae > Aegilops > Aegilops speltoides. Next base: position 541,267,702 of record CM038142.1, read on the forward strand.
TCTGCTGGAAATGTATATTGCATATGGAGATGTGTTGTTTCACATGGTGCATGCATTTTTATTTTTCTATGCTTTTATGTGATCAGTTCTGTCAGATTAAACAAGCACAACTTGTCATGTGCATTTATTGCAGGTAATGAATCTTATTGGAGATATTAAGAGGAAAAGTATCTGTTATGATAGACGATATGATTGATACAGCAAGTAAGTTATCCCATTTAAGTTGTAGGAAACATAATCCTAAGATTGACCATCTCACAGAGGGGCAGTTGAGCCATGATTTAATACAATCATTAAACGCAGAAACTAAATATTACATAGTTAGTTAATTTTATTTAGTAAGGCGTGGATACAAGTCATGTGACTTGCAATATAGTTTAAACTTGGAAACATGTTGAAGTGTTCCACATTCATGTTTGACAACTGAGAAAGTAAATTACAACATCTTGTTGCATACCAAAAGTAGCTGCCTTTTGACGATCTTTGCTTCTGAATATGAATATCCTAATAAGACTATCACAATTAAATTAGGAACTATTGCCAAAGGAGATGAGCTGGTGCATGAAGAAGGAGCAAGAGAAGACTATGCATGTTGTACACATGTTGTTTAGGTACACTGTTTTTTATGCCAATTCCATAATTTGTCTAGTACTAGGTAGTATGCTAGATGGGAAAGGCCCATCACCGCACTATATGCATAGTTACAGACTTGTTCCATGGAGCTGAGAGTTTGATGGAACCAGAGTCTACATCAATTCGTGCAAGCAATTCAGAAAGTGCGACTGTGCTGGTATAGTCAAACATTGTATGTTGAATCTAAACTACAAATCTGGATGGATACAGTAACTTAGCAAAACAGCAGGGAAAAAGAATTCAGTGGTGAGCTGGTGACAATTACCAAATCGTTGATGCTATGCAAAATTTGGTTTAAACTCATTTGTGGCATTAGATTCGCGTCATGGAAATGTGAACCCAAAGTGCAAATCTTCAATAGAGATTGGAATATAATGCTGCCTTGCTGCAATTTTTGTTCATTAGAGAAGGCTGAGATGCAATCATTAAACTCGAATTTGAGTCATATGTTTTATTTTGTTATTCTGTGTTAACATGTTTAGATCTGATTTCTTACAAGTATGTTTCACATCCCCTTTTTGGCCCACCAGCCACCAAGAGATTATCAAGTGGTTTGTGTCAAGAAGTAATCATCACAAACACTATCCCTTCGAAGAAGCATTGAAGACTTTGCTGAGCGAGGCAAGCAACCTACTCTGATCATGTTGAACTCATATTTGCATTACACACTTTAAGTTATTTTGCATGCATAAAGTATTGTTTACTAGTATTGCTATGCTAAGTAAATTAGCTAGGGTTTAGCTATGCTCTATGCGCTTGATATTGACAACCCCTTTGACATTCTTAATACCCCTCCTTTCTAGTCGGAGGACTACATACCCCTTTGTCACAAATAAATGTGGGTCATAGGTGCAAGTTAAGTAGTGCTTAGCCATGCAAGTCATATAAATCCTAGGACTTGGGGAAGAATCTTAGCACATTACCCCATTATGGGACGGGGCTGAGGAGATAGTCAGATATGTTTGCTGGATTATGAGATTTTTGGTCTAGTATGAGCATGGCTATATTATATTGGTTGATAAACATATCTTCTGTTAATTGGATTTAGTTAGGTGATTATTGTCTTGACGCAAATTTGACAAGGGATTATGAGTTTTTGGTGGATCTACTTAGGTGATTGTGATCTTGAGAAGATAGTCAAAGATGTTCGGTGAATTATGAGATTTTATGTCTAGTATGAGCATGACTATTATATTCGTGGATAAACATATTTTCAATTAATCTTGGAATAAACAAATTTGACGATGGAGAGTTTTTGATGAATTTAATTAGGTGATTGTGATCATGAATAGATAGTAAAAATATTCGGTGGATTATGAGATTTTAGGTCTAGTACGTGAGAATGGTAACTGTTATATAGGTGGATAAACAACTTTTCATTTTGGATTTAGTTCGGGCGATTGTGATTTTTAAACCGGATTATGATATCTTAGCCTGGATTTAGTTAGGTCAATGTCATCTTGAGAAGAAAGTCAAAGATGTTCCATGGATAATGAGATTTTAGATATAGTATGACCATGCTTACTATTATATGAATAATTAAATATATATTCAGTTAATCTTGAAACAATTTGGATTTAGTTAGGTGATTGTCATCTTGAATCAAATTTGACAATGGATTATGAGATTTTGGTGGATCTACTTAGGTGATTTTTATCTTGAGGAGATAGTCAAAGATGTTTGGTGGAGTATCAAATTTTGAATCTAGTATGAGCATGACTACTATTATATTGGTGGATAAACATATCTTCAATTAATATTGAAATAATTTGCTTATGATGTTGAAGCAAATTTGTTGGTGGACTTAGTTAGGTGATTCTGATCCTAAGGAGAGAGTCAGATATGTTTGGTGGATTATATGATTTTTGGTCTAGTATGAGCCATATAGTATGAGCATGGCTGTATTATATTGGTCCATAAACGTATCTTCTGTTAATCTTGGAACAATTTGGATTTAGTTAGGTGATTATCATCTTGAAACAAATTTGACGATGGATTATGAGTTTTTGGTGGATTTAATTAGTTGATTGTGATCTTGAGGAGATAGTCAAAGATGTTCGGTGGATTATAAGATTTTAGGTCTATTATGAGCATGACTACTGTTATATTGGTGGATAAACATATCTGCAATTAATCTTGGAATAATTTGGATTTGGTTATGTTATCTTGATCTTGAAGCAAATTTGACAATGGATTATGAGTTTTTGATGGATTTAATTAGGTGATCGTGATGTTGAAGAGATAGTTAAAAATGTTCGGTGGATTATAAGATTTTAGGTCTAGTACATGAGAATGGTGATTTTTGTGTTGGTGGATAAACAGGTCTTCAATTAATCTCGGGAGAGTTTGGATTTGGTTAGGCAATTGTGATTTTTATACCAAATTTCACGATGGATTATGATATCTTAGCCTGGTTTTAGTTAGGTCATTGTCATCTTGAGAAGATAGTCAAAGATGTTTCATGGATTATGAGATTTTAGATATAGTATGATCGTTTGTACTATTATATGATTATATGAATAATTAAACATATCTTCGGTTAATCTTGGAACAATTTGGATTTAGTTAGGTGATTGTCATCTTGAACCAAATTTGACAATGGATTATGAGTTTTTGGTGGATCTACTTAGGTGATTTTGATCTTGAGAAGATAGTCGAAGATGTTCGGTGGATTATCAAATTTTGGGTCTAGTATGAGCGTGACTACTATAATATTGGTGGATAAACATATTTTCAATTAATCTTGAAATAATTTGGACTTAGTTAGGTGATTTTGATCTTAAAGCAAATTTGCTGGTGGATTTAGTTAGGTGATTGTGATCTTGAGGAGAGTCAGATATGTTTGGTGGATTATGAGATTTTTGGTCTCTTATAAGTATGGCTATATTATTTTGGTTGATAAACATTATCTTCTTTTAATTTTAGAACAATTTGGATTTAGTTAGGTGATTGTCATCTCGAAGCAAATTTGATGATGGATTATGAGCGTTTGGTGGATCTACTTTGGTGATTGTGATCTTGAGGAGATAGTCAAAGATTTTCAGTAGATTATGAGATCTTAGGTCTAGTATGAGCATCACTACTATTATATTGATGGATAAACATATTTTTACTTAATCTTGGAATAATTTGGATTTAGTTATGTGATTTTGATCTTGAGGCGAATTTGATGATTGATTATGAGTTTTCGATGGATTTAATTAGGTGACTGTGTTCTTGAAGAGATAGTCACAAATGTTCGTTGGACTATGAGATTTTAGGTCTAGAACATGAGAATGGTGATTATTATATTGGTGTATAAACATATCTTCAATTAATCTTGAAACACTTTGAATTTAGTTAGGCGATTGTGATTTTTAAACCAAATTTCACAATGGATTATGATATCTTAGCCTGGATTTAGTCAGGTTATTGTCATCTTGTGAAGATAGTTAAAGATGTTCCACGGATTAGTATGACCATGTCTACTATTGTATGAATAATTAACCAAATCTTCAATAATCTTGGAACAATTTGGATTTAGTTAGGTGATTGTAATCTTGAAGCAAATTTGACGATGGATTATGAGTTTTTGGTGGATCTACTTAGGCTATTTTGATCTTGAGAAGATAGTCAATATGTTCGGTGGATTATCAAATTTTGGGTATAGTATGAGCATTACTATTATATTGGTGGATGAACATATTTTCAATTAATCTTGGAATAATTTGGATT
>CM038142.1:541272223-541377148 GCA_021437245.1 Aegilops speltoides
TTGAAGCAAATTTGCCGGTGGATAGTGATTGTGGTCTTGAGGAGATAGTCAAATATGTTTGGTGGATTATAATATTTTTGGTCTAGTATGAGCACGGCTATGTTATATTGGTTGATAATCATATCTTCTGTTTATCTTGCAACAATTTGGATTTAGTTAGGTGATTATTATCTTGAATTTGACGATAGTTGATGAGCTTTTGGTGGATTTAGTTAGGTCACTGTAATTTTGATGAGATAGTCCAAGATGTTCAATGGATTATGATATTTTAGGGTTAGTATGAGGATGACTATTATTATGTTGGTGCATAAACTTATCTTCAATTAATATTGGAACAACTTGAATTTAGTTAGGTCATTATTATCATCTTCAAGCAAATTTGATGACGGTTTATCAGTTTTTAGTGGATTTAGTTAGGTCATTATGGTTTTGAGGAGCAAAGATTTTTGGTGGATTATGAGTATTTGGTGGATTTAGTTCGGTGATTGTGATCTTGAGGAGATAGTTAGAAATGTTCGGTGGATTATGAGATTTCAAGTCTAGTATGAGCATGGCTATATTATATTGGTTGATAAACATATCTTTCATTAATCCTGTATCAATTTGGATTTAGTTAGGTGATTGTGATCTTGAAGCAAATTTGTTGGTGGATTTAGTTAGGTGATTGTGATCTTGAGGAGATAATTAAATATGTTTGGTGGATTATGAGATTTTTGGTCTAGTATGAGCATGCCTACTATTATTTTGATGGATAAACATATCTTTAATTAATCATGAAAGAACTTCGATTTAGTTAGGTGATTATCATCTTGAAACAAATTTTACGATGGTTTATGTGTTTTTAGTGGATTTAGTTCGGTCGCTGTAGTTTTGATGAGATAGATGGAAGTGGAGACAGACTCGGCTAGTGCGACGGAAGAGAGGCAGTGACCATCAACGAACGAGCCGTCTCTAGAAGGTGACGATGCTTGCGCTTAGCACCGCCTTAAGCACCGCCATTCTGAGCATGTGCACCTGGATAAGAGAACCGAATGCAAGAGTACCTTGCTTAGCAATGATTCCAAGCAACAGCTTGGGAGATATACTCTCCACCATAGTCATCACAAAACACACGAATAGGCGCAGAGAACTAAGTATGAACCATGGCTGCAAAACCTTATAGATAAGACCTCACTACGGAAATAAATAAAGTATATTCAGGTGTGTCGAGAGAAGTCACTAGTGATGACCTCCTTTCGAGGCAAAGGGAGATGGACCCCCGACATCAGAGTGAACAAGGTCGGAAGGACATTGAGACACTGCCTCGCTATGAGTATAAGGTATTTGGACAGGTTTACATAGCCGACAACCTTGATGGTTTAGAGACATCGTGGGAGATGGATCCAAGAAGACCACGTCAAACGAAGGATGAGAGATCAAGTGACCGAAGGCGATGATGCCACTTCTGAAAATAATTGGTAGAAAAGGCAACAGAGGCAGAGACTGGCGGTGGTGGCAGCAGAGGGACTTGATCCAGCATCGCATGTGCCTGTGCACTATCCGTACCTTGCCGATCCGGATTGGTGTTCTTCTCTTGTTTGCAGGTTGTGGGTCACGCACTTGATTAAGCACCCCAGGTTCTCCTACTGTGCGCCCTTGGCCCCGGCTTTAGGTAGCGCCTTGTCCTCGGCTCATCCCGTGCATAATCCAGGTACGCGTCGACTGTCCGAGCTCGTGCTCACCATTGGTGGTGCTCGAGCGTGCGGTTATGGTGTCGCACAACAAGGGAACACGGGATGTGGGATTGAGACAGCACCCATAGCAACCTGCAGCAAGGCAAAGGATGCCCATCCAAACTGGCAGGGAACGAAGGTGGACACAAAGGTGTATGTTGACTTCATAGAAGTCTCAATAGTGCGCTCATCAGTAAGAGCAGCACGACCAAGAAGATCTTAAGGAAGTAGCAAATAGGACCAAGATCATACATAAGAAATTCACGGCAATGTACTTAGAGTCATCGCCAGTGAGGATCGACATGTAGAAGTGTTCGACCACAAGTTGAATGGTGGATTGAAAGTGCAGGAAATAAAGAAGCCATTAGAGGTAGAAGAAACCTCAATTTTAAGGAAGTAGCGAAGAGGACCAAGATCATACATAAGAAATTCACTATGACGAGCCTTCACAAAGGCAATGTACTTCGAGTCGTCGCCAGTGATGATCGACATGTAGAAGTGTTCGACCACAAGTTGAATGGTGGACCGAAAATGCAGGATCATTAACACTCGTCAAAAACCAACCGCAATCACCATTGAGGCGACGCGCTCAAACCAGACACGAGGGGTTTGCTTAGGGCCATATAGAGAGTGACGAAGACGACAAACCATGCCATCAGGAAGAGAACCCAGGTGGTGGCTACATGTAGGCATTCTTGACATCAAGAGAGACAAACCAGCGGCGAATAGAAGCCACATTGAGAAGTGTGCGAAGAGTGGTCATGTGGGCTATATAGGAGCAAATGTCTCATAGTAGTCATGACCATGTTCTCACCACTAGACAAGCTTTGAAACGCTCAAGAGAATCACCAGCCTCAACCTTGTAGACCCACTTACAAGTTATGAGACGAGCACAAGGAGGAGGCAAATGAAATTGTTCATCTTATGAGCATGCCTACTATTTTGTTGGTGGATAAACATATCTTTAATTAATGTTGAAAGAACTTCGATTTAGTTAGGTGATTATCATCTTGAAACAAATTTGACGATGGTTTATGAGTTTTTAGTGGATTTAGTTAGGTCCCTGTGATTTTGAGGAGATAGTCAAAGATGTTCGGTGGATTATGAGGTTTTAGGGTTAGTATGAGCATGATTACTATTATGTTGGTGGATAAACATATCTTCAATTAATCTTGGAACAACTTGGATTTAGTTAGGTGATTATCATCTTGAAGCAAATTTGATGATGGTTTATGAGTTTTTAGTGAATTTAGTTAGGTCATTGTGGTTTTGAGAAGATAGTCAAAGATGTTTGGTGGATTATGAGTTTTTGGTGGATTTAGTTTGGAGATTGTGATCTTGAGGAGATAGTTAAAGATGTTCGACGGATTATGAGATTTTAAGTCTAGTATGAGCATGGCTATATTATATTGGTGGATATACATATCTTTTGTTAATCTTGAAACAATTTGGATACAGTTAGGTGATTGTCATCTTGAAGCAAATTTGAGGATGGATTATGAGTTTTTGGTGGATCTACCTAAGTGATTGTGATTTTGAGGAGATAGTCAAAGATGTTTGGTGGATTATGAGATTTTAGGTCTAGTATGAGCATGACTACTATTATATTGGTGGATAAACATATTTTCAATTAATCTTGAAATAATTTGGATTTAGTTAATTGATTTTGATCTTGAAGCAAATTTGATGATCAAATTAATTAGGTGATTCTGATCTTGAGGAAATAGTCAAAAAAGTTTGGTGGATTATGAGATTTGATCATTTTATGGGTGGATAAACATATTTTTAATTAATTTTTGAGCATTTTGGATTTAGTTAGGTGATTATGATCTTGAACCCAATTTCACAAGGGATTATGAGATTTTTGCTGGATTCAGTTAGTTAATTGTGGTCTTGAGAACATAGTCAAAGTGTTTGGTGGATTATGAGATTTTAGGTTACACCTAGTTTCAATGGATATGCTGGTGACCTTCGGCATCGACGTCGCCTCTGGCTTATGCTAGCGTCCTAGAAGCGAGATTCTGAGAACTTCAAAGCCCTGGAGAATCACTGTCGTTGCGGAAGGGCATACTTCGGAACCTTTGAATCTCACGTTGTTTTGGCCTAAACCTCCTGAACAGAATCTATAGCGATCATAGAGTGAAGAGCCTACTTTTGAACTTCTGCACGGCTGGTTTCGAATGCGCCGAGGGCTTGGAGTATCACAACAGATTCTTGTACATTCGCACTATAGATACGATTAACATGAGAGATAAAACAACTCTGAATCTGAAGAGCAATGGAAGTCGAATCAGCAACTAGCTGTGGCCTGTAGCTTGTTCAGCACTATCAGACAATCTGAAGCCAGAATCATCACTCGCCAGTAGCCTTCTGGCAGAGTTTATAGAGTCAGAGGGCATCAAGCAAAACAAGGCCCGGAGTATATATTGCAGCATCCTAGTGAGACATGATGCTGCTGGAAGGAAAATATCCACGCAAGGTCCCGTATTGAGAACACGATACAACGTTATGTGAATTCCAAGGCTGATTGGTGGACAAATGTCGTGAGCGTATCCGGCGTGGTGCTACAGTTGACAAGACTGTCTGCCGCCAAAATCTTTCTTGGATAACTCATTTGTGGCTGAAGGCAGAACAAGAGAGGCAACACAATTACTTGAAAGATGGGCCATGTGTGACACCTGAAGAAGCAGTTGCTGTTTATCCAACTATTTCCCGTGCACATCTTTGGCACAAGGTCCATGAAAGTGTTGCTATGGATCTTTGCCAAGTTCTGGGTCAGGAGTTGGATGCGCTGGAGATTGAGACAGTACAGAAAAGGAGACAATACATCCAAGGAAGAGTTGCAAGATGAACAGTTCATGTGCAGATGTCCTTTTTGCTGCACATAGGTGGCAGATGTCCAAACCAAGCTTAGTTTCTGAGTTAAAGGATGTCTTCGATCAGAAAGCCAGTAACAAGCACTAGATTGATGTCCAAGCAAGATAGGGAAACTACGATTTGCACGACATAGAACATTACGCAAGAGCAAAATTTATGGACTACATGACACATAATTTGTCCATCTACCATTCTCTGACTGGTATGATTTTGAGTGTCCATTGACTGTCAATTTCTTGCCATGTCGGAGTCTTCTGTGCTTAATGTTGATTAATATTTCTTGCAGGGGTGATGATTGGACTTGATCTAGCTTATAATTTGCACTCTGCTTTTGGTAATTGGTTCCCCGGGTCAAAGCCCCTCCTTCAGCAAGCAATGAACAAGATCATGAAGGTAATAACCATGCTAACTGTAACAAATCTAGATATCTCTGTTGTAGTAAAAATAATATCTTATTTAATACAGTAAATGACATGCTTGTTTATTTTCTCTTTTGACAGTCAAATCCTGCTCTGTATGTGCTGAGGGAGAGAGAGAATAGGAAAGGGTCTTCAGTTCTATTCATCTGAACCCACCGCCCACCGAGCCATATGTCTTCACAGAACTACGGTACGGAGAGATATTCAGCAATCAAATCATATGGTTTGTGGATGACACAAATGTCTATCGAGGTACCATTCACAAAACCGAGGGTAACCTGACGGCCAAACCAATCAATGGTGCTATCTTTATTTTTAGTCCAAGAACTGGTCAACCAACTATTTCTGAAGGTTTGTTCCCTTTGTTTTGCTTTTAGCTCTAGTTTTCTCGCAATTATGGCATAACTGCGCAGCATCACAACTTGGAAAACTTGAATGAAAATGGATTATAATCTGCAGGTCATCCACACAAGTGTATAGGTAGGACAAAAGCGTCTAGGGCAGCTGGCCAAGTGGAGAACAGCCGAAGAGGTTGCTGAACTAGTTCGATCTCTTCCCGTTGAGAGCAACCAAAGCAAATTATTGTGACAAGGAAGGGTATGAGCAAGCAGCATTTGCATCGAAGACAGATTTGCGTGTCAGAGCCATATCTGCTATGAAACCGTTTCTCCGTGTCAACCGCATTTATGTTAACTCTGGATGATAAAAAGGTCAGAGGCACAATTTATTTTCTTCGATTTACCCATAAAGTCGCCAGATGGCTACAGGTGACTGGTTATAATTACATCATGACAAAGAATATGTTGAAGAAGTTGATATGCATAGCAGATGTACGGACATAGTTTGCAGGTTTCCTGTATGGGCTGAGTCCACAGGATAATCCCCAAGTCAGGGAGATGAGATGCATATCCATTCCGCCACAGCATGGAAGTTTCTTTCTTGCACATTCTGTTGTTTCTTTGTTGCACACAGAGTCTCATATACTGAACTGTTCGTTCTGTTGTTCCTTGCAGGATTTGGCATGACATGCTAAAATTTTGGAGAAGAACAAGGCGTGGCATGGTGAAAAGGGCATCATTTTGACCTACCAGTGAACATCTTGGGTCAGTGGTTATGTTTGCGAGAAGTAAAAACCTATCATGGTCAGTGGTCATCACTTATCAAACTGAATTGTTATCGTCAAGTGGATGTTTTGCTTGGTGTTATCATCCTTTTTCTCGTCGATGCTTCGTGATTTGAGCTTCTTTATTGAAGCTTAATGTGCTATGTTCATCTGGTTGCTCTTCTTTTCAAAATTGGAGCACTTGCAGATTTCTGTTGCTAGATTAAGTTTACTATATGTCTGTCAGTGTTTGGTTATATATGTTTCTGTCAGTCAGTTTTATGCCTGAGAGCAAATCAGTTGTTCTGGACCTGATCAAACCTCAGCTTTTGCTTGAGCCAATTTTGGGATGGTGACCCCTTGAAGAGTCTGGTCAAAGCAAGCCAGTACTGCAGCATCAACATTACTACTGTAACCATCTTGGCACTGACGATGGCTTTGCTGTTCTGAGCCTCGTTGCGTACGTGCGTCCCATGGAAACCGACACCTGACAGCAATAGCAGTGGATGTTTATTCTTCTTTGTGACTAGAGTTGTTTTGACAGTAACTTGGATTATGAGCGCCTCAAAGCATTGGTTTGTCGATATATTACTGTTAGGCATGCAAATGAACCAGATTAAGTAAGGGAAAGGAAGGCAACTTACCTCAAAATTATGCTGAAAAATCTGTGTTGATCCCAAGCAAAACGTTGTACAAAAATGCAGTAGCAGTTGCAGGCATGTCAAACAAGTGATTTGATTTGATTTGATTTGTAGCAAAAGACTGGAAGGAATTGTTCCTTGAGAACTTGGAATAAGTGATGGTAACTAAGAATTATACCAGTAATTGTAACTGTCCTGGGATGATAAGCGGTCACATTGTCGCCTCAGCTATTGTTTCAGTTCAGGCAGTCCAACAAGAAAAACAAGCGTCAGCTCAGTTCCTTCAGTACCGTAATTGTAACTCTGTGATTCGACTACACTCTCCACTCCAGCAAGCAGCGCAACAAGAAGCATAAACCATGGCAGCTGCAGCGCAGGCATCATGGATGGCGGCAATGAGCGTGGGTGCGGTCGAGGCGCTCAAGGACAAGACCGGGCTTTGCCGATGGAACTACGCACTGCCGTCCATCCACCGGGCAGCCAAGGCCAGCGTGTGCCGCGGTGTCTCACAGGTCAAGGAGCAGCTTCCGGCCTCCGCGCGGTGTCTCGCAGGTCAAGAAGCAACTTCCAGCCTCCGCGGGAGCGCCAGAGCGGTAGCTGAGAGGCGGCGAGCGGAGAAGTCTGAGGAGGGGCCGAGGACCGTCATGTACCTCAGCTGCTGGGGCCCAAATTAGGAGCGGTAGTAGTTAGGGGTGTTGTGTTCATTGGAGCAAATAACTTAGTATTAGTAAGCATGCAGCCATGCCCTGAGACTTGGCTGGTTGCTCCCTGATCGGTTGTAAAGATACCACGACGATGATGATGATGAAATCTTTTGGCTATGAGTTTATAATTTATATCACCCTGCTTATGCATCCATGTGCTTCTGTGGCTATTTTTTGAGAGGCCAAGTTCAGAGTTACACAGAACATAGGGAGAGTAACTCAGCAAAGCGAGCCGTTCTACAGAAAACAGAGCACCTTCGGATGCCTGTACAAAGCAGCCAAACTCTGAACAAAGGGTAGAACGGTCAAAAACAAAAAGGGAGTCCATCCCAGGTCTTGTCTGATCAGGTCGACTGCAATGGAGGCCGTTAGAGATTCCGACGTTGCGTTCCTTCCAACAATTTTTTTCTTCTGATTATTTTGACGTTGTATGCTTCGCATTGGTTCCTGTTGCTCGGATCTGATCCATGTCACACCGAAGGCGCAAGTGAGATAGCAGGATAGGAGAGTGGGACTTGGACCAGAGAAAGGAGATTGGAATTCAGATTTCACTCATCGCACACCTCACGTTTACACCCGCTGTATTGCTGTGGTGATCAGGTGTGACATGGACCTGCTGCCCGAGGAGATCGCTGGTGGCGAGCGTGCTCTGAATTTCTTTGCTCTACACTCTGCTGAGCCGACACGGTGATATGTAAAACTATATGTGCTGACGTTAATAAGTTAACCAAATGTGTTTATCATCCTGTGTTTGTGTGCTACCACCAACCATATTAGAGCAAGTGCACTCCCAGGCTCCCGGCAAGTGGATAAGACACTGACTTCAGCACAGTGAGAGGCTGACAGCAGCACACAACTTGCGACACAAGCGGCCGGCACGCCGCATTTCCCAGCCTCGTTGTGCGTCCGACAGCAACCTGAGGCGCCAAGCAAGGTGGCGCCTGCTGCAAGTGGGGCGGCGGCGCGGAGGAAGGCGAGGCATGGTCCATGAGTTTTTGTACGACCTTCTTCCTTATTGCGACAACTGTGCACACAAGGCACAACCTTGTGGAGACCACTTGTTGTCCTCTCTTCCCCTTGAATGACCAACACCGCCTCCATGTCGAAGCCATCCACTTCTTCCTCCTCCGACGACGATGAGTCGGCGAAAATCTCTTCCACAAGCCTCCTCATTGGTGCAATGCAACATAGAATTAAATAGTGGTAATCTTGAAATGCGAATTTGCTAAATTTGAAAAGGGCCTGGGGGAGTGGCGTTGGCCATGGTGGATGGAGGGGCATGGGGAAGGTGGTGTCATTACACAATTGTTGGCCTCACTGATGCTCCATGCCGTAACATCGTACCTTGTCCTATATCGGCTCAGGTGGGGGAGACGCCTGGCATAGGGGAGACGTGGAGGAGGCCAGGAGCTCGCGCATGACTGATAATAGCTACCTGCTTGTGGCCTGCTTGTGGGCCACATACATGGAGCTAGCCAGGAGGTTGTGTGGTGCCCATCGATGATCACGAGCTTGGCTTGGTGGTGTGAGGAGGCGACAACTCTGGTGAGAGCTCAGAACGCTGCTCCGACACTAGCAAGTAAGGCGAAGTGTGGGGACGCTGCCGGGGAGGGAAGTGTGGGTCACGGGAGCTGAGGTCGTGAATGGTGATGCGGTTGACAACAAATTGAGTGGTGACAGTGAGGACGTAATTTTTTCCGCCATCAATTTCGATATTGAGAGTGGGGCTGTAGTTGTACACATCAAGTTAATATCGTAATTGGAGTTACAGAAGTCTGGCTCACACAAGTTCGTATGTCCCATGGAGTTCTAATCAAATCAGAGCATTAACTAATTCCATGCGCAACATACAAAAATGCTCAACACGACATAAAGACATTGGTGTCATTGCGATAATAGTTTGTGGACCCAAAAGTTTATTTTCCATACTTCATTCTTCCTGTACAAGAAAGCTCGTTCGGGCTTGTACCCAGGGTGTAGGGAAGGCCGCGAGCTTGCAACCTCCTGACTGCCACCAAAGCATGCCGATGGAACAGCGCCACATCACCATTCCCAATCCAAAGGTCTGCCGATTACTTCAGCATAGGGGTGCACATCGGCACACGGCTTGTGCAACCACAAGATCTAGAGACGATCCATTCGAAACAAGGAAGCGATAGCATCACGTGGCTTGCGAGCGAGCGAGGAAAACTGGAAGTCACTGGTGGGTAGCAGAGTGCTCAGAAAGTCACTCGAAGAGCGAGTGAGGAAGTTCTCGTGGGTGGCGGAGCGAACGGAAAATTAATCGACACAAAATAATGTGCCACAAGAAGCTCTGGTGTCTTTGTTCTTTTCTCTCAATAGTCGCCGTCAACAGATCCCAGCTGCCGTAGACCACGAGTCGCTGCTACGGGAAAAGTTGGAGATACTACACAAGTAATCTAGTTAATTATTGCGCTCCCAGGCATATGCTGCCACCGGATTACCGATGTCTCTCAATCCTAATATATTACGCGTATCACAATATGCACGGATCAGGCTGGTACATGTGACTTTGATCCATTTCTCTTTACTCTGAATTTCGGTTCGTTTGTTGTATACTAACTTATGCTACCGCTCGTGTTCCCCTACTATATAGCCCCTCGGTCTCTATTTTTTTTTTAGAAAAGGAGGATGACCCCCGGCCTCTGCATCTAGGAGTTGCATACGGCCACTTTATTGATTATTCCCGAGGACCTTACAAAGTATTACAACAATATGTCTGAATGCGCCATCTTGGCAACATATGCCACTACTCCTATCCATATGATGAAGGGGTGTTACCTGGGCCACATACCCGGTCTACTCACCTAAGCCTATCATCAAAAGCCGAAGCCCCAGCCGAGCCACATACCAGATCTGGGGCATAAACTGGTCTGACGCACTCACATGTGTCGTCGCCGCCATCTTTCCCAGGTCCGTCTTCAGAGCAGATATTGAGGCTTCTACCTTGTCAGGCCACTCTGTCATCGACGCCATCTTTCCTCGGTCTCTATTGACGTACAAGCATTGTACTAGTGGCTAAGGTTGTGCAAGTTACCTATGTTAATTTTTATGATTCCGTTGTACTAGTTGATAGGTAGCACCTGACATGCATATTACTGTGGTCAGTCATTCTAAAGCTACAAGGCCCACGATATATACGCTTAGGCGTGAACGAAAGTAAATATGGTCAAAACAGGATCGTGAGTTAATAATTAGGCTGAAGAAATGTTGGTAACATGGATGATTGGCACAACAGCAAAATAGGTGTAATTGCTGATGGGAAATCGCTTGCGCAAGATGCATAGATTAATTTCTCACATGCAAACACACGCATACAAGGCTGCAAGTGCATGTATACACAAACTAGCTAGCTATTCTTGCCATTTTTTAATTTATTTTTGCGGAGAGCGGACGTCGACCTTGAGGGTGGCCTCCTCCGGGCCTGGGTCCTGCGGGTTGACGAACATCGTCGGCGGCTCCTCCGACCGCTACATGGAGGACGAGGAAACAGATGGGGGGGGGGGGGATGGTGGTGATCGGGGTGGACGGACCCGGCTTTCTTCACGGGGGAGGAGGGACATGATTGTGCAAATGCGCGGACTCCCGGTGCCGTTTTGGGTAGGATCGTGTTGTTGTAGTCAATTGTGGTGGATGTCCAAACTTCCCCTAGTTTTGATAAGCATCGTTGGATGGCTAAAAGTGTCTAGACATTTGCGGTATGTTTGGTGATCCATGCTGGAGTTGCCCTTACCCTTAGGGGTAGGATGGCAAATATTTGGAAAAATGTTGATAAAGTTTTGGATCTAGTACATAGTCGACGAATAATTGACAGTAGATGCAAATGGGTGATTATGAGCATCTCACCTCAATGACAATGTCTAGCTTAAATCATGAGCATCTCACCTCAGTGACAATGGCTAGCTTAAAACATGAGTACCTGCAACATCTTCTGGCACAAATGTAGAAATTGTAAATTAAAGTTGGACTCCTACAAAATGCTACACCACATTATCTGAAACGTGAAAAGGAATCAGGTCTAAGCACTTTTTTGAAAGGGGGCAAGAGCTTTGCCTTTCCATTTATTAAGAAGAAGTTAGAGGAAACATGTTGCCCAGCCAGCAGGCCTGGGATATAGTGGAGCTTAAAAGAACACAAAGATAACACACAAGAAGATAAAAAACCTACCCTCCCGGCATTAATATACTCAAATGCTTGACGCCCGCAATTGTCCAAGATTTGATCCTTGAGAAGATGGCCAGAGGAGGGGTCTCAGAATGCCTAAAGAGTAAAGACCCTTACATTTCATTCATTCCAAACATGCAGGAGATTAACATGACGATGGATCAAGGCCTTTGTGTCTCCTATCGAACGTGCACACAAGATTAATCCACCAATCACGGACATTGTTAGCGTCAACCCAGAGGTGGATTTGGATCTCATTTAAACCTAACCAGTTTATGGCTCCTGACCAAATCTTGATGGTGTATCTACACTTGAAAAGCAAGTGATCAATATATTATGTTCCCGCTTGCAAAGTTGGCAGAGCCCGCAGTTGGTCAACAACGACGATGGAGCTGCTCCACAGTCCAAAGGTGGTTTTGTAGCGTGAGTCAAGTGAAGAATTAGCACTTAGCAGGAGCCCACATTTTCCAGACGATGGAGTTGAAGGGCGAAAATGTGAGGCTAGCGAATTGCATGTCATAGGTAGACTTAGCGATGTAGCTCTCATCACGGGTGAATTTCCAAGAAATTGTGTCCTCACAACTTCTGGGCTCAGGCGAACAATGGCGAGCATCTTCCAAAGGTGGTAGAACTCCTCGTTGTGGTCAATAGAGAAGCCCTGTCTCAGGTTGATCCAGGAGGTCCACTAACTATTTTTCAAGGCATCTTGAATAGTTCTTTTTCTTCTTTGAGGATAGCTCATAAATTTTGCAAGACAATCGCATCGGCTGGACGAGGCCCAACGCCTCCATACAAAACAGGTCCTCGTTGCCGTCGTCCAACAAGAACCTCCATTTTAGCGGGTCACCTGCTGGAGTCCCCTTCCATGTCTAATGGGCTCACCGGCAATCCCTTTAAAAAGGACGCAGAGGAAGACATGGAGAGGAACGCTGAGACCCAATCACAAAATTGAGCCGGAAACCATAATGTCTGTCTAGGGAGGTCAAAGTACTGATTATATTATAACGTTTCACCCGACTATTTTTGTTAACTTATTACTGTTGATGTGCTTGAGTCAAAATACAAAAAAGCTCAACAAGACAGGCAGGTTATGATAGACATGGCTATCATTGCGATCATGATTTGGGGACCCCAAGATTTTATTTTATGTACTTCATTTTTACTGTACAAGAAAGCTCGTTCGGGCTTGTACCTAGGGCAGGCCGCGAGCATGCAACCTCCCGGCTGCCACCAAAGCACGCCGATGCAATAGGACCACATCGCCATTCGAATCCAGAGCTCCGCATCTTGCTTCAGCATAGGGGTGCACATCGTACATGGCATGTGCAACCAAAACATCTAGAGACGATCTATTCACGTTGGCATGGGGAGGAGGGAAGGGATAGCATGACTCCTGAGCGAGCGAGGAAGACTGCTAACACTTGTGGGTAGCAGTGTGGCACACACAGTCGCTGGATGAGCGCGCGAGAAAGTCGCTCACAGCTGGTGGAGTGAGTGGAAAATCAGTCGAACTGAAGTGGTTTATCAAAGAGACCTCGGGTGCCTTTGTTCTTTCCCTTCAATCCAATAGTCACCTTTGACAGAACCCATCTGCGGTGGACCGCGAGGCTGGGCTACACAAGTAATCTAGTAAATTACTGCAGTCCCAGGCATACGCCACCGGATTACCGATGTCTGTCAATCCTAATACATTACCCATATCCCAATATGCATGGATCAGGCGGATACATGTTACTTCGATCCATTTCTCTTTACTCTGTTAATGGAAATCGGAGAGGGAGCTCTCTTTTATCAAAAAAATAAAAAATCTCTTTACTCTGAATTTGCTAAGGCTCGGCCCGTGTTGCTCTACTATATAGCCCCTTGATCTCTATTGGCGCACAAGCATTGTACTACTGGCTAAGGTTGTGTCAGTTATCTCTATCAGTTTCCATGATTCGATTGTACCAGTCATGCATATTGTTGTGGTCAGTCGTTGTAAAGCCACAAGACTCCCGATATATACCCATATGCGTGAACTAAAGGAAATAGATCAAATGAGTATTCTATGTTACTCCCTGTGTAAACTAACATAAGAGTGTTTAGATAATTAAAATAGTAATCTATGTTAAACCAGGCGTATTGTACCCTGGCACGTTTAGCACATCATATCAGAAGTAGAGGATATTTACGTGAGATAAGTTCAGGAGGTAGTTTAGGCTAGATCTTCTTGTTGTAACTAAACCTATCTCCTCCTCTTTCTTGTTTCTCAAGATGTACTCAACCGAATCATGTATGCGCTGTCAGGGTTATTGCGCCCCTGCTATATAACATTCAACACGTTGCAAGCTAGGGTAAGACGTTTCTGCTAGTCGCACATGGTAATCAGAGTCAACCTCTTCCTATCTAAGCTTTCCACTATTCCAATATGTGCCTAGCCATGTCTTCATCATCCGGCGCTATCTCCCAGCCTAGCCTCAATGGCCAGGTCACCGAGAAGCTTTCCCGCACAAACTATGTGCTATGGTGCACGCAGATCACACCGCAACTGCGTGGCGCCGGGGTCTTCGGCTACGTCGACGGCACCCCGCCGGAGTCGGCGAAGCTCCTCGCCACCAAGGACAAGGATGGCAAGGAGACGTTCATGCCCAACCCTCTCCATGCAATCTGGGTCAGGGAGGACCAACAGGTGCTTGGCTGTCTGCTGGGTAACCTCTCCAAGGAAGTCCTCATCACGATGACCACGGTCACCACGGTGGCCGTGCTCTGGACGACTCTGGTGGCCATGTACTCGTCACAGTCATTGAGCCGCGTCAACAATATCCGCACCTCCCTCATCAACGCCCAGAAGGGCAACCAGTCCGTCGCCTCCTACTTCGCCGCGATGCGCGGCCTTGCGGACGAACTCGCCGCGGCCGGCAAGCCGATCCAAGATGATGAACTCATCTCTTACACCCTTCATCGGCTGGATCAGGACTATCAGCCCCTCATCTCGTCCCTCGATGCGTGTCACTCCTGCCTCCCTCGACGAGATCTTCTCCATGCTCAGCAACTTCGATCAACGCATGGCTCAGTTCCATGGCTCCGGCGGCGGAGGCGGCTTCAAGTCGTCTGCAAACGCTGCCTCTCGGGGTCGTGGTGGTGGTTCTCACTACAGTGGCTCTTCCCGCGGCAAAGGGCGGTCCTCAGGTGGAGGGCACGGTAGTGGCGGCGGAGGGCGCTCGAGCACTCGGGGTCGCCATGGCGGCGGCTGTGGCCGAGCTCGTGCGGACAACCCTCGTTGTCAGATCCGTGGCAAGCCGAGGCACACAGGAAAAGATTGCTTGTACCTCTACGACGAAGACGACGACGAATCTCAAGACGAGGACAAGGTCGCCGCCGCTGCTGATGGCTCATATGGGGTCGACACAAACTGGTACGTCGATAGCGGCGCCACCAACCACAACACCAGCGAGCTTGACAAGGTGACAATGAAGCAAAAATACCGCGGCAAGGATCAGATCCATACTGCCAGCGACGAAGGTATGTGGATATGTCATGTTGGTCATTCAATTTTTGGTACCCCTAAACGAAAAATCCATCTTAGGAGATTTTGCATGTCCCTAGTGCCGACAAGAGTCTCCTCTACGTTCATAGAATTGCTATTGATAATCATGTCTTCCTCGAGTTTCATCCTTATTTCTTTTTGATCAAGGATCAGGCCACGAAGAAAATCCTCTATCGAGGTAGATATGTTCGAGGGCTTTACCCGTTGATTCCGCAGCGTAGAAGATTCAATAAACAAGCTATAGTGTTGTCAAGCTTTCGTCAACACGATGGTACGATCGTTTAGGACATGCTTCTCTTTCTCTAGTTGAAAAATTGCTTAGGAAGAATAAGCTCCCGTTTGTTGGTGAGCGTCGTGTTGAAACTATTTGTGATTCCTATCAACGAGCTAAGAGTCATCAGTTACCTTACCCTATATCTACTAGTGTCTCCATCCAACCCTTGCAATTAATCTTTTCTGATGTTTGGGGTCCTGCCCCTAGTTCTATGGGCCGACACACCTATTATGTGAGTTTTATCGATGACTACAACAAATTCTCGTGGGTCTATCTACTTAAAAAAAGATCAAATGTTTTCCAAATTTTTAAAACTTTCAAGCTCTTGTTGAACGCAAGCTTGACAACAAAATCATTGTCGTTCAATCCGACTGGGAGGGGAGTACGAGAAACTAAACTCATTCTTTCAAACCCTTGGCATCTCACACCATGTGTCATGCCCCCATGCTCACCAACAAAACGGCTCAGCCGAGCGTAAGCATCGCCACATTGTCAAGGTTGGACTTGCTCTCTTAGCAGGAGCCTCCATGCCGCTCAGGTTTTGGGACGAAGCGTTCCTCACTACCGTGCATATTATTAATATGCTTCCTAGTAGTGTCATTCACAATGAAACTCCAATAGAATGACTTCTTCACACCAAACCCGATTACAAGTCTCTTCGTGTGTTCGGTTGTGCCTGCTGGCCCAATCACCATCCATACAATAATCGCAAACTTATGTTTCGCTCCACACAATGTGTGTTCATTGGCGATAGTGCCCAACACAAAGGAGTCAAATGCCTTGATGTCTCCGCGGGACGTGTCTATATTTATCGTGACGTTGTCTTTGATGAAACCAAGTTCCCTTTTACTGATCTCCATCCTAATGCCGGTGCTCTCCTTCGCAAAGAAATTCTCCTTTTACCTTCAGATCTCACCGGTATTGATCAAGGGGGAAACAATATTGATGATAAACTATTGACTAATCCCATTGACAGTATGCACAAGTATTGTGATCATACAGGAGCAAACAGCGAAGAAAATGATGAAAACAGTGAAGAAAATGATGAAAACAGTGCAAAGTTTGGGCCTCATTTTATGTGTCTCGAACCAAGAGGCAGATCCCCTTCGGGATCAGTTTTGGAGCATAGAATCGAATCCCCCTCGGGATCTGTTGCCGCAGATGGGCCAGGCGCAGACGCAGGTACACGTGCGGTTGCCTCCGATCCCGCAGGCGACACGCGGCGGTCTCCCACTAGCAGCAACACGGCCCCAGCCTCGCACCAATCATCGCCTGCAACTCGGCAACATGCAGCTAGCGCAGGCGACACGCGATTCGGCAACCAACCCGTGCACTACAAGCAGCGGGTTCCAGGCTGCTCCACCGGTGCGGGCCACGACACAGGCACGAGATCCCGTGTCGATCTGCCTGAGCACTGGACAGGCGCGAACTCCCGGGCAGATTCGCCATCATTGGAGAATGATGGGCCGACCCACAGGCCAGGATCTTCTGCGGATCAGGCCAGTTCTGACACTACTAGGAAAAGGCATGCTAGTGGCGCACTGGTTTTGCCTTCTAATGGCGCACTACCAGTGCGCCACTGGCATCACGCCATTAGAATTAAATTCTAATGGCGCACTACTGGTGCGCCATTAGTATCTGGTGTTCTAATGGCGCACCACGTAAGCGCCATTAGTATAGCCTGCAGTGCGCCATTAGAATGCCTCCCAGGGGCCATATGTACAAATGTGCTATGGCATTCTAATGGCGCATCAGCTGCTAATGCGCCATTAGTGTGATGATCACAGTGCGCCATTAGTGTCTTTTGTGGTGCGCCATTAGTATGAACTAGTCGTCAACCCGTGCGACTGCACGGGCTAGTTATTTAGAATACAACAATCCCAAAAGCATTGGTTTGTAAGATACATATTTAAAAAGGAACTAACTACGTAGTAAGATACTTTGTATTCAGCTATTTAAAATTTATTATTAGAGCGCAACAAATTAATTGTTCAAGTAACCATGTACCCAGATAACATTTCAATTTATTTAATGGTATGATATGGATAGTTTCATTGACACAAACCAAAATGTCCAAATTTTCTTCTCAAAAATATTTGAAGAAGTTTCTCCATTCGTTAACACTCCCAACTATGTTAAAAATAGAAATGTGTTCTGCAGAAAAATAAATTCATATAGTTTGTAATATTTTAAAATTATACACAAACTGAGCTGCAGAATACATTCTCAAATACCACAACATGATGTATATATAATCATGTCATTCTACCAAATAGCTAAACAAACATGAGGCCATGAGTACCATAAGCACATAGTTTCATGGGACTCATTCTGTATTATCCAAGCGGAATCACTGAAAGGTGGTACGTCGTGACATCATGAACACAATGCAACAATTTAATCAGAAAGCATTGATTTGATGGAGTTTGTTTCTTCTTCCAAGACACAACATTGACATGTACCTGTTTGCTTATAGCGCCTCAACATGAGAATCTTGTAAGGTGATTCTCCTTACTTGTTAAGATAACGAAATTGTATCATAACAGAACTGGAGACATATGTGTTAGATTTAATAATCCGTAAGCTCGTATTTGCTTTCTTTGAACATCTTATATAGAAAGATATAACACATGCAATAGCAACAAATAGATACTGTCCCAGGGCAAAAGGATTTGTCCCTAACTAATGAATGTGTTTATCTGTATGTTCGCAACAGAAGAAACCAAGTAGAAGCATACAGATCATGGTTCCAAGAAATTAAATTTAATAATCTTCAAGTTTGGGGGGCTACTGTTCAACACCCGGTGACATATAGGAATTTAGAGCTACAATTGGTCGCTCCCAAAAATATCCTGGCATGTCAACAATGGGCATCCTATGTCAATAGGAGTCCAATTAATCCTTGTTTTACTATCTCTTTCTATTTTTGCAAATCGGGTACTTTTGCCATATTCATTAGCTGCGCTGACAGGTCCGGTTCATTCATCTTCATAAGAGATGATAATACATTTGATCGCAAAGCAAGAAATAAGTGAGGAAAAAAAGCCAAAGTGGAGCTCAAATGCTAACGGGAAAGAATACTCAGAGCTGTCGAACAATGTGATTATTGCTAGACGTTCTAAAAAATGTGAATATTCCTTGAGCAATCTTAAGCCTACAAATATCAGTGCAGCAGGAGAGAAGTAAATCAGTGAATCTAGTATGTGCGCCATAGTTCGCACCATTTTATGTACTATACAGTGCACTTGAAAAATTAAAATCTTGTCTGAATTATCTTGTGCGCCATAGTTGTGCAGAGATAAGGTGCTCAAACAAATTCCTTTATAACATATACAGGGTACTGACTTCGGCATTCTTGCAAATTATCATCTTAATTTGTTAATTCAGAAGAGCATAACAGTATGTCTGATGAAGATATTTAGAGAAGAGAAGTGGTTTTTAAGGTTTTCATTTATACATAGGATCAAATTTGCATGGTACAGTGGCGTTGTAGTTTGCAGGGAAAGAAAAAAGTAACCAAAGTCAAAGAAGACACGTGAGAACTTACATGAGCAAGCATAGCTAGCAATCCCTTGGCCTCCCAACGCATTTGCTGCTAAGGATCCTTCTTTACATAGTACTTTGTTTTCAAATCCAAGGATCAAATCGTTCATGGCTAACCTGCACCTCTCCATTGGGGACTGCAAGAGGCGAAATTCGGGAGCTACAATCGCGAACATAGGTGTGGATCAGGGAGGCTAAAACAGCACCGCTACCTTTATCCCATCAATAGATGTATCCTGATGGCCCGTGCAAAATCTGAACCATACGTACTTAGGTTACTTCCTCCTTTCGTAGTAAGCAACACACTGGCCCGTGAAAAATCTGAACCTTTTACGGAGAATCACTTATGTTCGCTGGATGATGACAATCATGTTTTCCAAGTTGAGAGAAACACGATTACAACAGGAGAAGATGGATTGGATCATACATCTTTTTCAGATTGATTCCAGGGCTTGATCGTACACTAATGGCGGCACCCATGGTTTGGAGAACAGACGAACGCGGCGAGGCGGAGGATTAGGAAGAGCGTCGGTAGGGACTCTAGATGATGCGCGTCGGGACGGGCGGCGAACAGAAGAAGGATCTTTGTGGCAGCATGCGCATGTAGTTCTTTCGATCAGAAATCAATTAAGGAGAGTCAATGAGACGTAAGCGTGGCAATCAAGAAAGGAGACGTGCATGTGGAAAAACATGACAGGACTCTGTTTATCTTTTTTTAGGGACCCTGTTCATCCTAATAGGACAGATTGGATCTAGTCACGCGGGTGGCACTTTTTTTTTCTTTTACTATGACGCACAGGTTGGGAAGTTGTGTCTTTTCTGGTCATGTCACATTGTCCTTATTTTTTAACATCAGAGTAACATAAATCGTAAGGTTAAGATAGATCAATCATTTAGATTGAACGGTTAAGATATTTTTAATGATGTGGATTAACATGGAGGCTCGTATGATGCCTCTGATTAGTAAATATAAGATATAAGATATTAGGTTTTATTTTTTTGCTTTTCTTATTTTTGCACAGGTTACAAAATATATTATTGCATAGAATATAGACAGCAGCACACAGCAACATCCGAATACAATTCATCATATTAGTCTCCGGATTCAAAAGACCGGACAAAGATAAAACATTACAAGTCTCAAGACCGCGAGTATCGAGTTTGCCTTCACATTACAAGTCGATATCGATCATCTAAACTACCATCACATAGAAGAGAGCTGTGGTCATCACGATGAGCATCATCGCGATCAAACTGGTCTTCATCCGGTTCCTCCAACGCCCTCCTCTCTCCTGCTACATAGCGGGCGATCTAGATTCGGCCTCCGCCCTAGTGGTGTACCTTTGTAACTATTACCGTTGAAACGGTGAACCTGTCTCCGACACTCCTCCCACCATCGAGACTCGGGAACCTTACCCTTGTACACACGACATACGACGGCATCTCTATGCACAAGCCAAACAACAGACAATACATAAGCAATGTGTAAGTATGCAACAAAAGGATCGAAAGAGAAAAGCAAGACATTAATAGCATGATTCATGGTCCTACTAATAAATAGCATCGATTACATCTGAGTTGAACAACCGTCCAAACCAAAGAGACATACGAATTCATTAAAAAGTTTAATTACAACATGAGCCAATCAATGTTTCAGAACTACACATCACTACTTTCGACTCGACTCATCGGACAGGAGCGTGGATGAAGCCGCCGTCTGTCGCGATGGTCATGAAATCGCGGTCGTTGTCACCCTGCATTTGTAGCATTCCATCTATCTCACTGTTGGATGGTTGATTTCTGAGGAAGAACTGCCCCGACGTATGAAGGACATCTTGATGGATGATGTCCGCAAACTCCGACTGGATGCGAAAGAATTCTTGTCTGAGGTCCGCGTCCTGGACTGCCGACAAGCTCGCGCCCAATCTTTGAGATTATCTGGTAGCATAAGGTGATGATGGTCCCTGACGATCGCCCGCATGTGATGGAGGGCGAGTAGGCATCCTTCGATCGCTGGCGGCTGCTTGACGCAGCAGAACTTCAGATTGTGTGAGAAGATGTGCTTGCCGTGATTTACGAACTGTCCCGTGAAGGTGCCTCCAGATTTGGCGAGCCGGGATAACATCATCAAGAACTTTCTTCACATTTGTGTAGTCTATCATGGAGTTACGGTTCGGTCGTGGCCATGGAATATTTCGGGCTTAAGAGGATGAGTGTGCAATGTGTCACCGCACGTAACACGGAATATTAGAAAAAAGAACGATCGAAATCTAAGAAATCATATGTTACGGGCGGTTAAGGGATGACTTACTCGGAAAGTAAGGCACAAGGAAGTTATCTTTATCTCGCGTTTGCGAATGACGCCTTCGAGGTGTGAACTCGCAACTTGGCGGTCCCCAGCGCTGCTCAAGTGCTTGGCACGCATGTAGAAGGGGTCGACTATCACAATGTCCGGTATTGTCTCTAATGATCCGATCCGCATGCTCAAATAAAACAGCCGAACGAAGGTGTAGTGCAACGGATGAAGGTTAAACATAGCAAAGATGTCATCAAACCGCAGGACGATCATACCCCGATGTCGCCATCCACAAAGCCCTTGCTCTCCGCACCTTGGCCACGAAAACCGGTATGCCACATCCTTCTCTCGAGACGCCGCTTCTCCAAAATCAGAACAACTGTCGTGCAGACTCCGTGATAGCACCGTTGCAGATTCAGCATATTTGGCGGTAGCATCGCCCTACCCGCCACATGCACCTCCTCGAGATATCCTTAGGTGAAGGTGGCCCGCCCCGAGCACGGATCGAACTCGGTGCCGGCTGGCTCGCACCGCGCCTTGTTAGTCTTTCGCTTCGCCCTTCTTCTTGATCTCCGTAATGGGACCGAGTTCGCTCACGCACCGCCTTCTTCAGCGTGTTGGGGCTGATATATTTCGCGCCTCAGCTATCTCGAGGCTCGGTGAAGACGGAGCCGGAGGCGTGTCTCGAGAACTGAACGCCATACGACGCTTGTTGCAATTGATTTCTCCGCCGCATCAGCTAGATCGCGGTGGTCTTGGCTGGGTTCTGAGAAAGAGGCCCGCAGAACTCGTCGGCGTACCCATGTTCGCAAAGTACTTGTCAACTTTGGTAAATGTCTGATCGTCGTTGTCGCCGCCGTCCGGATCTCGTGCCATAGGGCTGTCCGGATCTGTGCCATAGGGATGTCCGCAGGTCCGGTAGCGTTGCTGCGTTCTTGCCATGGCTTAGCGCCGCACGACCGGGCGGTCTTGTCGTGGGTGGTGTCCCCGCCCCAAACGAATCTGGCTCTTCGCCATAGAAGGGCCAGATTACGAGTGCCGAGGGTCATCTCATCTTCTTCGCCGCCCCAGCGGGTCGAATCGGAGGTAACAGCTCGTCGCAGCCTGGCAGCACCCGGACCACTTCAACCCTATACATTGTGGTTGGCATCGGATTACCGTGGAACATGGGGTTGCCCGGTTGAACGATTTTGCCCTTGGCGACATCGACCAACTCGGCGCCCACGGCGCGTAAGAGTGCAAGGAACGCCGGCGGTGCCTCGCGAAAACATGTGTAGGGCGCCAGGATGCCCGACCAAAGGCAAGGAGATGAAGTCATCGGCCGAGAGGCTTAGTTACCGTGATGCCGTCGAGCTCGGCTAATGTCGAGGCACCGCCAACGGCGGGCGGTAATCGACGGAGGGGCGCTTGTCGGCGAGGTGCCGGTCGGCGACACCCGGTGCATTAAGCTCCAATACCGTGCGGTGCCGGAGACACGAATACCGCCCGCCGGAGACACCAATGGCGCCGCCGCCGGAGACACCAATGGTGCCGCCGCCGAGACACCAATGGCGCCGCCACGGAGACACCAATGGTGCCGCCGCCACTGCAGGCGAAGTTGTTGGCCGTGAAGCCGGGAACCGGGAGGCCCTTTGGCCGCCCGCAATCCACGTCGTCAGCCCATGAATCAACGTAGGCACCATGGCTTCGAGCTTCGTTCCCAGCTGTTGTTCCACTTGCTCTTGGACAAGCTCCGAATCCGCGCCACTTGTGCCTTGAGTGCTTCAACCTCGCGCGTCGACTTTCCGAGCTGGCCTTTTTCTCCTTCCGCACACCAGCGGTATAGTATGACCCCATTTTGTGGACACGCCTTTGCCGCCACACGACCACCGACGCCGGCTTATCGAGCTTATCCTTCTTTTTCATTACGCTCAACGCCCTATTTAAAGGGGTGTCGAAAGGGAGCTCTTAGACGACCCCGCCATCGCTTTCATTGTCCGCGAAAGGAACATGAGCCATTTAGAAATATTGGGGATTAATTAGAGTGCAACCATATGGAGCTAATTACGGGGTGTATTCCTTACGAGTAACAAGCTCAAGCGCCTGGTCTTCGGATCCGTGGTAAGCTCCTTTGTTATCGGGTCCTCCTTGTACCGGGCCCCGACATAGTTCCCTGGTCCGCTTGTCACCGCTGTATTTCTCGAAGCGGGCGGTAGGCCTTGCTCGGCACGCCCGCGCCCTCCTTGTCCCATATAGGCTCCGCCAATCTATAACCGCCGGACCGAGTTTGTGTTCCCTAAGTTCAACTCCGCATTTCTTTCCCCATCGACTTGATTCGAGCTTGCGGGGCTCGCACTTGATCTTGAACTCCTTGTACTCATCTTCGCCATCAAATGATATTTCGCCTTGATCTTGTCATAACTATCACCTTTATCAATCATTCTCTTCACCGCTTCTCCAAGTAGACAGGCCGTGCTTATCTTCGTGAGGGCGGCATTGTTCACTCTATTCCCCGAGAGGCGTGTGTTTTCAAATTCGCGGGAACTTGTATCATTCGTGCAGCTTCGTGAAGAGGAGGCTGCGCAAATTCCTCGGTCCTTATGCCTAAGGTTCTCGGTGTTGATCGAGACGGTGTTCCGGAGAATGCACCCGAGCTGAACCGCGCACCTTGACTATATGTTTGGGCTCCGTTGGATTCCCATTGAGTCCACTTGAGTGAATTCTCCTTGACGGTGCGTGAGCGCATTGGGCGCCGGTCCTTCCTTTGCTTCTTCGGTTGGCTGCCATCGTGTGTGCGCCGCCACCATCTCGTGTGTGCGCTGCCATCATCGTGGTGGCATCCTCGGCGGCACCATCGGTGGTGTCATCCCGACGCCACTAGGGGTTGTGTAATCAGGATCGGTGTCTTCCGCAAGGCGTCATCATAGCGGTGAGGTTGTTCCTCCATCTCTTGGGACAGCTCCTGAATTGCTTGCTGCTCAACCACCGGCCTCATCGTTGTGGGCCATGTTTCTCTCTAAATAGGAAAAAGTTTGGTCAAAAGATGGTTATTGTCAAGGAACAAGATCATGGTCTCATGATTTAGGGTTTGTCGACACCGAGGCACCCTAAAAGCCTAAGCTTTCATCATTTAGGTTCTCATCGACACCGAGGCATCCGGGCAGCCAAGTTAAGTTTTCATCATTTAGGGTTTATCGATGCCGAGGCACCCTAGGTTGGGCCTAATCACTTGGCTCTATTGCCACCTATGTTGGGTTTATCATCTAGGGTTTATCGATGCTAAGGATAATTCTAAGTTGGGCCTAATCACTTGGCTCTATTGCCACCTATGATTTAATGCAGCAAGAATGGCAGGCAGTGGATCCTACTTAACTAAGTACTAAGATAGCCCGGCCCATGCATTAGTCATAAGTACCCTATATGTCCTATTTTTAGCAAAGTCATGCTAAAATTCACGGAAAATTTCAGCATGACCTTTGCTGAAAATAGGACATATGGAGTACCCGAATTTGCCGGAACGGAAGTTAATCGACATTCCGGCAAACTCAAGGGCCTCTCGGGGTACCTGCAAATTCATCAGGACACAATGGTCGGAGGCAAAACCCAGCAAACTAGCAAGATGATCATCATCTTTGCAAGACAGTAGCTAAAGTTTTTGACAGTAGCCTCTGAAGAAAACAACATTGCAACATTCAAGTTCAGACATACACACTGAACATTTGACTAGTTACCTCTGAAGAAAAATATACGCTGACTATTGGACACAAAGAAAACAGCTATTGTAAACATTAAGTCATGGTAGTGTGCGCTGAAGCAATTACAGTATAGGAACAACAACACAACAATAGCAAATACAAGTCCTCAATAAGTGTAAGAGAAGTGTACTAAAGCTGTAAACAGACTTAAAAATTCCACATGATGTTATAACTGTATACACTGAACATGATGGTACCAAATGGGAAGGAAAATTGTATCACTCTAGATTAGTGTAGCCACTATCTAACAAAACCAGAATGTTAACAAAATTACACCATGATGATACCAAATTCTTGTAGCAGTATAATGAGTTCACAGGATAAAAAAATCATCCACATTCACCAATCAAAACTGGTGGAGATACTGAGCAAACCGAACCTCCTGTGTTTCGCCATTTTATTTTTCCCACCGTATATGTTTTTTGATTCATGTCATGGTACTTGCTATCAAATCAAGTATTTTCTTTCTACATAATCTGGAAGTTTCCTTTCATCGTCTCACTATCTTACTGTCTCACTACAAAAACTAGTATGCTTAGTTGAGACTAGTATGCTTAGTTGCATTATGAGGCAAAAACTACAAATATTTGTGTTTTAGTTGATCAATACAATGACAGTGTGATAGGCAAGTTTCAGGTGGCAAAGTGTCACGATTCGCATAAAGAGAGCAGCTAAGCATAGCAAGTGGATAGTTTAGTCAGTATGCTAGTACTCTGTAGTTTCCATGCCAAACTTTGGGTGATATCAAACTTTGGGTGATACCTAGGAGTAACAAGACTGCACTTGCCAATAATGTTTTATTTATGCTTCCCAAGGACCAACTCCTAAACTGAACACAAAAAACTGTGTGCACATCTGCAAGTTGTAGAAGGAAAAGGTGCAACACTAAAAAAACTATCAAACTAACAGATCCATTAATCAATTATGGACTTCTTACATGTTACATCTATCATTAGTGGCCAGAAAGAATAGTAATTAATGTTTCATATTGTTGCATGAATCCAAACTCACTAGAAAATTCACTAATTGAGCCTAGCTACTTAAAGAAAGAATCTCTAGGCGGATGCTTAGTTGAGACTAGTATCCTCTAAAATGCATCTAAATGCAAGCTTAGAGATTTGAACATTTGGACAACCCTAGCTACTTAATTCTCCAACCCCCTTTCCTTGTCCAAATTTCTCCAACCCCCAACCCTAGAACACATCAGAAGGAAATAAAGAGGGGGAAGAGGGGGAAGCGGCTCGGGTGCTCACTTGGGAGGTTGAGGGCGACTCAGGGCAGCCGAGGCGGCGCGAATTCGGCGTCGAGCGGTGGCGGTCCTCCTGGTAGGCCAGTCGTCGGCGCCGAGCGGTGGCGGTCCTCCGGGCGCCTGAGCACGCCGAGGGCGCAGCGGGGCTGGGGAGGGGGCGCTTAGGCGGGAGGACGCCGAGGCACTCGGCCTGGGACGCAGCGCGGAGGTGGCGCTCGCCTGGGATGGCGAAGGAGGCGAGGGGGCGGTGAGGGGGACGGCGACGGCGCGGGGGCAAAGTTAGGTCGAGTGGGGGGGGGATCTGGCGAGGGAGGGAGAGAGGCCAGAGGGGAAGAGGTGGAGGGAAGCACTCTAATGGCGCACCACAGGCCGGTGCGCCATAAGTACGACTGTTCTAATGGCGCACCACCACTCGGTGCGCCATTAGAATTTTGTTTCAACCTAGCCTAGTAGCCATATCTACAGCCCAACCCTATCTACAACAGAACCCACCCACTAGCCCGACTAGTCAGCACGCAGCACACACACCAGGAGGTCTTGGGTTCGATTCCCAGGATCCCCAATATTTTTTTATGCATTTTAAATGCTGTTTTTTATATTTATTTGTGATTAAATATGTACAAACATGTTTAAATCATAACAGTAATATTTTTTATGCATTTTAAATGCTGTTTTTTATATTTATTTGTGTTTAAATATGTTCAAACTTGTTTAAATTATAAAAGTGTAATATTTTTTATAAAAATAGTAAAAAAAATTAAAAATATGTTCAAAAAGTCTTGGTCGGGGGCCGGGCGGTGCTCGGCGGTGGAGCGGGAGGTTGCGATGGGTGGAGCTAGCGGGGAGGTGCTTGGTGCGATCGAGATGGAGGGGGATCGAGATCGAGATGGAGGGGGAATCGAGATCAAGTGTCCTCATGAATTCAAAAGTGCCCATGAAATTTAAAAATATTCATGATATCAAAAAGTGCCCATGAAATACAATCGAGAAATGAAGACTACGATTTAAATACAATCGGTCTTAGCTAGCTATCTGCTCACAATCTTCTTGCCCTTCTTTTTCGCAAACGGAGTTCTTACGTGGAACGGACGTCCTTTAGGTAGGGTGGTCCTGCTTCTTCTTGTGGTGTGTGCTGCTACTTCATCGTCGTCGCCATGTTCGATCTTCGGTCGCCGATTTGTCGAAGTCTTGCTCATTGGCTACTCCATCCATTCCGATGATCTTCCTTTGCCTCTCCTCACGACAACACGACCGGCTTTGGCGGTCGGTAATGAAGAAGCATTGGTCCACTTGGGAAGCCGTACCCATGGCTCATTTTTCGCGGTGACGCTTTGCGCCGCGGTCTTGGATTTGGCTCGGGTATAACCATGGTGGTGAAATACCGGTCTTCTTTATGACGCTTTTGGCCCATCGACACGGAACATCGGGACCTTCTCTCCAACAGTAGCTCAGCTCCCAGATCTCCTCGATCCTTCCGTAGTATCTGTCCTTGTCGTTACCGTGTAGGATTCCATCGTTACCCGGAGTTTCGATAACCATCGCTCTTCATGTCCTTGTCCTCGTGTAGAATGTAGCCGTTGATATCGTACACCTCATAGGTCATCAGGTTGTGCTCGGCGCCGTGACAAGGCAAATATGAGTTGTTCTTCCGCGGAAGAATCCTCACGTAAAGGGTACGCATGTAAGCTTCGCTTGAACCAACGCGTGAAACATGAGTTGTGCTCTTTGAGTATATCTCCGTCGTCCTCTGCTGGCCTCGGTCATTGTACGCCTTCTTAATAAAGGTTTTGTGCTCTACCACCCAAGGATCGACCACGTCTATGTGTTGTAGCGCGACTAGGTTTGCTCTTTCAAAGTCGGCGAGTCGACCCTCGAAGTCGACATGCATTTCGCGGCGACCCTCATGGTGACCCCATCCAGCGAGCCTGCCGAGGTGCCTGTTGACGGGCAGACCAACGGGGTTCTCGATGCCTAGATAATTCGTGCAGTAGGAGATGCACTCTTCGGTCAGAAAGCCCCTGTGCTTCCCTCTAGACGTGACATGTTGCGAACGTATCCTTTGATGACACCATTCATCCTTTCGAACGGCATCATGTTGTGCAGGAACGTCGGCCCGAGTTGGATGATATCCTCCACTATATGGACCAGCAGATGCACCATAATGTCGAAGAATGCGGGCGGGAAGTACATCTCAAGCTCGCATAGTATCACCACGATCTCTTCCTGTAGCCTTCTGAGTTGCCTCACACCAATCGACTTCCGAGATGACGTCGAAAAAGTTGCACAGCCAAATAGCATTTCACGGACGCACGCCCATGATCCCACGGATTGCAATCGAAGTATTCTGCGTCATCAAGACGTGACGGTCGTGAGACTTCATCCCGCTGAACTTCGCTTCACTGGGTCTAGGTATCTGCTTATCTTCCCAGCAGAATCAGAAGGAAGTTTTACTCCTAGGAGGCGGTGAAAACTGCTCGATCTCCTCCCCGACTTAGAGTGAAGCACGCGGAGGGTAGTCATTTCGGTCTTCTTGGCCTTTTGCCTTCCGACGACTTTCCGTGTCCTGCTTCGCCTCATCATCATCATCATCATCGTCATTAGCGTGAAGCTCCTGCCGATGCCCATTGATTTCAAGTCCGCCTTGCTTTCGCCCATCTTTGGTCCCTCTCCGCATGTTGAGCAGGGTACCAAGCAGACTCTCGCACACGTTCTTCGTGATATGCATGACATCAAGGCTATGAGGCACACGGTGGATCTTCCAGTACGGCAAGTCCCAGAAAACAGACCTCGTTTTCCATACCTTCAGCAGCGGCTCTGGCGCCTTTCGCATCTTTCCCGGCAGTGGGCAGTCTTTCCAATTTTTCAACAGCTTGTCTATTTCCTCGCCGCTCCTCGTACACGGGCGTTTTCGGGGTTCGGTTTCACCATCGAACAGATCCTTGCGTTTCCTCCACGGGTCATCGTCGCGAAGCCACCTTTGATGTCCAATGAACACGGTTTTCGGAGACCCGGGATCTCTATCTAGCTAGCGATACGTTGTGTCATCCATGCACCTTACGATCCGTAAAATCCGTGGACTACCTGCCCGCGAGATATCCGTGAATCGAGATAGTCGTGCACCGTCGTGAGCAGGCGGCTCTCATAGGGAAATATTCTTTCTCCGTGGCGCCCCACGATTGGTGGCGTTTTCCACAGCGTGTCTAGCTCCTCCTTCAAAGAGCCCCAGATACTGATTGATGTCGTTCCTGGTTGTTTCGCCCTTCAATTAGCATACTCATGTGAATGTACTTCCTCTTCATGCACAACCAGGGGGAAGGTTGTACATCCACACAAACACAGGCCAGGTGCTATGTGTGCTTCTCGCTGCCAAACGGATTGACTCCATCGGTGCTTGCGCCAAAGACGATGTTCCTTGGATCCTTCCCAAATTCGGTCTTGGTTCAACGCTACACCGCTCGCATCCTTAGGGTGACTCAGATCTTGTCTTTTTATCTATCTCCGGATCATTTGCGCATCTTCTCGCTTCTTCTCCTCCCTATCCGCGTGCTAACGCAGGAGCTTTGCTACCTTAGGGTCCGCGAAATACCGCTGCAGACGAGGAGTGATCGGAAAGTACCACACCGATTTTCGAGGAGCTTTCTTCCTCTTCTTGTATCGAGTGACGCCAAGACACCGGACATATGGTAGACTCGCGTGCTCGTCCCGATAAATGATGCAATTGTTCATGCACACATGGTATTTCACGGCGGTAAATCCAGAGGACACACGATTTTCTTCGCCTCCTCGAAACTGGTCGGGCACTTGTTCCCCTTGGGAAGACGTTCGTGCGTAATGACATGTTCTCGCCGGAAGCGCGCCGGTCATTTTGTGTTTTACCTTCATCTCCGAGCCATGAGCGTTACTTTCGGAGGGTATCCTCGGCCTGCATCCTTCATACAATGGAGTAACCGCGTCTATCTCCAGTTGATCCAGCTTGGCTTTCTCTCGGCGGCAGCTCTTGCGTTATCCGTCCGCTTGAGAAGCAGCTCTTGAATATGAGGGTCCTGCACCCAGCCTCCATCGTCGTCTGCTCCGACATCTTCATCTTCATGATCATGCCCTTCGCCTTGATCTTCCTCATCATCATGTACGACATCTTCTACATGATGATCGGTATGCAACATCACCGCCGTGATCATGTCCGGAGATTCTTCGTCTTCTCGCCGCCCCGCCGCGGTGGTACTTGTCTAGTTGCCCTTCCTCACTTCTTGCCCGTCCCCGGCCATGGACGACTTGATAGTCATCTTCATCACCTTGCCACCGATAGCCATCCATGAAACCACGCAAGAGCAGGTGGTCCCGCACCTGCCCGGAATCCGGGTCCGCAATAAGGCTCTTCAGCTTGCATCTTCGACATGGACATCTTATCTCCGTCTTGTTCATTTGAAGCATCTCGGCCTTCGCGGAGCTCAAAAACCTATTCACGATGCCTTCAGTCATCATGCGGACCATGGTCGTCATGGGTAGAGCAAAACGATATGTTAGAACCAAGAAAAATTTGGCATGACCTTCCTAAAAATAGGACCAAAAAGAATGCATAGTGCCAAAATTCTCACCAAACGGAAATGAATCAAAACATTCCGCAAAATATTGGCAACTATCGATATTTCAAATACCGTACCTTCAAACACAAACATATATGCAACACCACAAACACTTGCAACACCACAAACATACATAGATCTAGTTAGGCCACAAAAGTGCATGTGCACGTTGTTGGAGCGAGCTAGGGAGAAAAAAGTAGATCTATATCATGAAGATAGCTTTCCTTACTTACCTATCAAAAAGGTAATTTCACCACTTAATTTTGTTGAATCTATGGTGGAAATGAGGTGAGGAGGAGGAGATGGCGAAATCTTGGAGAAGGAGGTGGATGGAATGAAGTGGGGAAAGTGAGTGGGTAGGTGTGGGCTGTCCAAAATATCTTGTTGGTCCTAGGTTACTAATGGCGCACCCTCTGCCGATGCGCCATTAGAAAGTTTGAGTTACTAATGGCGCATCAGCAGAGCGTGCGCCATTAGTAGTTTTGCAAAAAAGAATAAAACAAAATTTACAGTAATGGCGCATGCCTGATTGGTGCGCCATTAGAAGTTATATATAGTAATGGCGCATTGTAGACCTCATGCGCCATTAGTATGTATGGGAAAATGGAAAAAAAATTCATACTAATGGCGCACCCTGTCCACGGTGCGCCATTAGTGTCTTCCACTCTAATGGCGTATCAGGAACAAGTGCGCCATTAGTATATAGTAGTGGCGCACTGCCTCCACGGTGTGCCATTAGAATCAATCCTATCTATAGCCCTTTTCCTAGTAGTGTGAGGAGCGGCCATTGGCCAGAGAAAATACTCATGCGGCGGTTGCAGAGGATCTCTCCTCGGGATCTGTGGCGGGTGACACCTCTGTGCTGCCCACGGGATCCTTTGTGGTCACAGAATCGCTCGCTTCATCACCACGACGCACACGTCTACATAAAGGTGTAACGAAACCTATAAAGTATAAACACATAACCAGATATGGTATGATTTGCTCTACAGGTGAACCAGGTGAACCTACTACAGTTCAAGAGGCCCTTGGTGATGAAAAATGGAAGAAAGCTATGAATGAAGAGTACATAGCACTCAAGAAAAATAACACATGGCACTTGGTTATTCCACATCAAGGTAAAAATTTGATTGACTGCAAGTGGGTGTTTAGGATTAAAAGAAAATCTGATGGAACCATTGATCGTTATAAGGCTGGGCTGGTTACAAAAGGCTTCAAACAGCGATATGGTATAGATTGTGTCACCTTTAGTCCAGTCGTAAAAGCTGCCACTATTCGTCTTGTCTTGTCCATTGCTGTATCCAGGGGTTGGACTCTCAGACAGCTAGATGTACAGAATGCGTTCCTCCATGATGTTCTAGAAGAGGAGGTGTATATGAAACAACCTCCTGGGTTTGAAAATAAAAATGCTCCCAATCATGTCTACAAACTTGATAAAGCATTGTACGGGTTGAAGCAAGCCCCAAGAGCATGGTATGCCCGTCTCTGTCATAAAATGCAGGCACTTGGTTTTGTTCCTTCAAAATCTGACACCTCATTATTCATTTACAACAAGTCCAACACATGCATATTTGTTCTCATTTTTGTTGATGATATCATTGTGACAAGCTCATCTAATGAAGCAATCAAAGGACTCTTGAGGGACTTAGGTGTAGAGTTTGCCTTGAAGGATCTTGGAGACTTGCATTTCTTTCTTGGAATTGAGGTGAAGGGACACAAGGATGGACTGCATCTCTCTCAGGAAAAGTATGCAACTGATCTAGTAAAAAAGGCTGGTTTGCAAGGTTGTAAACCCTCACCCACTCCTTTATCTAGTTCAGAAAAATTGTCTCTTACAGAAGGAACATTACTGAGTCAAGAGGCCAGCACAAAATATAGAAGTCTAGTAGGAGCTTTGCAGTATCTTACTCTTACTAGACCTGACATTTCCTTTGCTATCAACAAAGTATGTCAATTTCTTCATGCAACACTACTGTTCATTTGACTGCTGCAAAACGTATAGTGAGATATGTCAAGAACACTTTGGGTGTTAGCTTAAACTTCAATAGATCACCCTCTACTCTTGTCAACGCCTTCTCTGACTCTGATTGGGCAGGATGTCTGGATGACAGAAGATCAACTGGTGGGTTTGTAGTTTTCTTTGGACCTAACTTGATATCATGGTGTGCATGCAAGCAGACTACTGTCTCTAGGTCAAGCATAGAGGCAGAATACAAAGCATGAGAAAATGCTACAACAGAGATCATATGGGTTCAGTCCATGTTAAAGGAGCTTGGTGTAGAAGTCAAACAAGCCCCATGTCTATGGTGTGACAATCACTACTAGGGAAAACCCTAGCAGTAGCGCGTGTTTGAAGCCTATCAGTAGCGCGGGGTACAACGCTACTAGTAAGGCGCTACAACTAAAGGTTAGCAGTAGCGTGGGCTGGACCGCGCTACTGCTACATCGACTTAGTAGCAGCGCTTTCTAAAACAAGCGCTACTGGTAATTAGTAGTAGCGCTTCTCCTAGCACGTGCTACTACTATTATTCCGTATTTCTTTTTTATTTCATGTTGTATTCATACACATTTATACAAGTTTTCATACCGCAGCAATTTAGAGAATGATTTTACATCATGATGAGTTATTACATCAGTGGGAGAAAGAACCGTGGACTAGTTTCAAGTGGATGGACATCCACTTGAAACTAATCCACGGTTCTTTCACCCAATGATATAATAAATATCATCATCATCATCATCATCATCATCATATCATTAACAACTTATCATCATAATACATCATTGTCATATAACACCTCCTCATGATCATCGTTTTCATCAATGAGACATCACATACAAGTTGGTCATTAGACATAATCACAACTACTCATCATCATCAATTCTCATAAACATATTGTACCTCATAACTTACTACATTCTCTTAGGACCTACTATATTATCTTGGGTAAAATAGCATAAAACAAGATAGCACCTGACTCTCCATTATGGAGAATGGAGATTATCCTGTCTCCAATTCTTGTCTTTCGCGCAATGTTGCTTCCAGGAACCTCCTTACGAATGTTCATACATTTCTTCCATTCTTTGATTATCATGTGTTCACCGTTTTTAGAAACCCGGTATGCACAGGTGTGTTTCGTAGGACGACCTGGCTGTATGTTCAAAACATCCAGACGACCGTTCTGATACATCAAATGAGGCACACAATCCATCGGGATTTTCTATTGAAAAACATAGTAATAACTTCATGGTTAGTAATGTAGTTCAGTTTTAGAAGTATGCAAAAAATGCATGGATGTCGTAATAGTAAAAAATCTTACCAAGAAATCTCCATGGAAGTTATCATTGTTCAACACAAGCACTAGTGGCACGTATTCACCATAATTTTGAGGAGTTCAATAAAAGGCATTGTAATTCTCAATGTCAGTACAATATGCGACCAGATGATTTTTCTCTTGATAAGTTAACTCAGAGCCATCGGTGTAGTTGGTTCTGTCTACCATCTTCCGCACACTCTTTGAAGCATGAAAATAAGCTGTCAATGGAAATAAGCTGTCAACTATTTTGAAATAAACAATATAAATTACTTAATAACTACGTTTGAGGAACTCACATAGCGGTAGAATTGGAAGCGTATCAACAAGTACCCAAATGTCCAAATTATCTTGGTTGATGTCAGGATCACCAAGATCCATGGTGACAAACATACCCTCTTGAAAATCATACATCTTGCAAAGTGCTTCCCAACCCGGGCAACCAAAATTGGATACGCTCTCAGAATTGTATAGATTTACCTCAAAATCCATACCATGATGGGTCTTAGGTTAATTTTCATTGTTTCATTCCTCTCATGATCTTCAAAACCCATCCTCTCCAAGACATAGCGTCTTGCATGGCATGGGATAAGCTAGTCGAATTATAAAAGACGAAAATTACACGTTGAAGTAGTAGAAGTCGAGATTAATTACCAAAAAAAACTTAGCATCGTAGCGTACCGTTTCACAATCGAAGGCCTCCTCGAGCTTAATGCTGAAGCGCCGATCATCGTCCAGGTGAGGCCTGTCGCAGAAACCCCGGTTGTCGCCGCACCAGGAGCACTCCCCGGGACCTTCTTCGTCCGACGACATTTCCTATGTTCATAATTCAAAGATTAAACTTGTACAATTAAATATATGTACTATAAAAACTAAATTAAATCATTATTATTCATCACGGGTTGACTATGGGGCTGTCGAGTCTTTTCTTGAAAACTCTCAGCTCACGTGGTGTATATATTCGACCGTTGGTGATGGTAGCTCCTCCTTTCGTTCCCGAGTGCATTACACTAAATTGTCTAGCACATCGGAACGAAGGAGAAGCTAGCCCCATGACAACAGTCGGGATTCTTCGTCCTCTCATATATGGTGGATACTCTCCCTCACCGATTTCCCTCTTCCGACCGTTGGTGATGATTGTTACTCCTCCTTCCCCTAGTGCATAACAAAGGTCTAGCACCCGGAGAAGAAGGACAAATGACCCCCACGACAACAGTCGGGATTCTTCGGCCTCGACAGTCTTAAAGTCAACCCGAAATATCGTTTAATTGTCTTTCTAGAAAATGCAGGCCACTCGATATTTCCTACATATTCTAGCACAAGTCATGCCAAAATTCACGGAAAATTCCGGCATGACCTTTGCTAAAACAGGACATATCGAGCACCTGAAATTTGCCGGAACAGAAATCAATCAACACTCCAGCAAAACATAGGCCACCCGAATATACATGTTTTTATCTACATAGGCCTATTTGAGCAACACAAGATATACATGTTTTTATCTACATCATATCTTATAGGACTAATATTGTCATGAAGATTTGGTTGGTCTCACCTCGAGGTCGGAGGGGGTCGGTGACGGGGACGATGGCGGGGATGATGGAGGGGCTCCTTGATTTCTGCAAAAACAAAAACCCTATAAGTTATCACTAATACATCCCGAATAGTATCATACATATAACATCACTAATTGCTTAAACTAAAAAAAAACAACAAATGTGACATGTTCAACTAGTTCTATTAATTCAACTAGTTCTTACTAAAAATAAACTTACTATAAATAGAAATAAACTAGTTCTTTCTAAAAATAAACTAGTTCAACTAATTTTATTAATTTTCTTACTAAAAATACATTAGTTCTATTAATTCAACTAGTTCTTACTAAAACCAAACTAGTTCAACTAGTTTATTAATTTACTTACTAACTATTTTAAACACTTACTAAAAACAGTAAAAAAACTACATTATACAATAGTAAAAAACAGAAAAAAGATGGAGGGAGGAGGAAGAAGGAGAGAGGAGGAGGGGGAGGAGGCCGATGGGATCGGAGGAGGAGGGGCGGGGAGGAGGGGGAGGCGGCGGAGGAGGAGGATGAGGGAGGGGCGAGGGTGGAGGTGGAGGGGGCGGCCGGAGGAGGAGGAGGGAGGGGGCGGGGGGTGGAGGGGGAGGGGGCGGCCGGAGGAGGAGGGAGGGGGCGGCCGGAGAAGGAGGAGGGAGGGGCGGTGGGAGGAGGGCGGCCGGAGGAGGAAGGGGGAGGAGGGAGTACCTTGGCAAGGAGCAGCGCGGCGGCGGCGGACGACCTGGCGAGAGCGAGTGAGAGGGAGAGAGAGAGAGTGAGTGGGTACCGGTGCAGTGAACCGCTCTAGGATAAGGTAAGTAAGTAGTAGCGCGTTTCAGAGAAATGCGCTACTGCTAAGCGACGTAGCAGTAGCGCTTGTCGGGCATACGCGCTACTGCTAAGGAGGAGAGGAAGTATTAACTGAATGCACTTCACCGTCCTTTGTTGATGTCCTAAAGAAAAAAAAAGTTATTCTTGCCGGACTCACACATGGAAGCACTCCGCAATATTTTTGCTCTAAGAACATCTTACATCTCCAATGTTTAACTCTCGAAAGCTAGTTACTGATATCCTCCTAAAAAACATGGATATTGAAAACGGTGAATTAAATTATCCCTTCAGTTTAATATCTGTTAATTTTTCCTTGCTACTTCTCACGTCCTTTTTACATACATAACCCCATTTCAACTAAATTCGCATTATATATAAATTTTAACAATTTTAATGTGGCCGCCATTTTAAAGCCATCATCTTCTTCTTCCTCCTCCTTTGACAATGAGTTGGCCAAAGGCTCTTCCAGAAGCCTCCTCATTTGTGCAATGCAATGTAGATTTATTGGGGGTTATCTTGGAATAAGAATTTGTTAAATTTTGAAAAGAAAAAAACTACCTTATGGGCATGTCATCGAGTGACTCGCGTACAGTGCGTCGGACGTTGTGCAGTGCCAGCGGGACATGGTGTTTACACGGTGGATGGAGGGGCATGGGGAAGGTGGGTTCAATATACGATTATTGTTGGCCTCGCTGACGCATCATGCCGCTGCACCGTAGCTTGTCCTAGCTCGGCTCGGGTGGCGGCGAGCCCGACGCACAAGAGACGCGTAGGAGGCCAGTGGCTCACGCATGAGGCATGACCGATGATGGCTGCCTGCTCGTGGGACGTGTACATGGAGCCGGCTGGGATCACCTGGTGCCCGCCCACGAGCTTGGCCCGGTGGTGTGAGGAGCATAGTTTTAAATAGCCGGCTATAGCTATGTTATAGCCCGCTATAGCTTTTTTAACAGGGTGCCGCTAAATGATTGTCCTCATAAAAAGCCCGCTATAGCTCCGCTATAGCTGATTTGAAGGCTCACCGCTATTTTTCATAGCCCGCTATTCAAAACATATTGAGGACACGGCGTTCGTGGCGAGAACTCAAGGGGCTGCTCCGCCACGAACTGGGGAACAAAGGTTAACCGAGCTTCTGCAATGGTCAGTTCTGTTGACTTTAGATGATTTTATTTCAGATACAAAGGTTAACTGAGCTTTAGTTGATCGCATCAAATTGTCAAGGTAAACCCTTGACCTTTACCTCGACAGTTCCAGGCTAT
This sequence comes from Aegilops speltoides, assembly GCA_021437245.1. Classification (NCBI taxonomy): domain Eukaryota; kingdom Viridiplantae; phylum Streptophyta; class Magnoliopsida; order Poales; family Poaceae; genus Aegilops; species Aegilops speltoides. The sequence continues at coordinate 541,310,031 of CM038142.1, forward strand.
CAATTTCATTGCCCTATGTCGCTTAGCAGATTTATATCAACACTTGGCGTCCCCAACAATTACTTTAATCAGGAGATTAGCAGGAAGCCTTTCCACTTCTAGAATGCTTTTTTTTTAAACTTTATTAAGCAAAAGATAGAAGTCGATTTGAAGGTAAAATTAGGATAGAAGGAATTCAAGAATTTATGTGGGACAGGTGGAGGTGGGGAATCAGTTTCAAGCAACAAAGATTAGGGGCTGGAAAATCTTTGGTTGAACGAAATTGGGCGACCAGGGAGTTTATGAGTCGTTCGTGTGTAGAGGATAGGGTGAGGAAACTACAGCTAGATAAAGGGGGCGGGAGGGATTAGGGGAAGGGGAAAACTAGCAAAATGAGTAGAACAGGAAGAGAATCGATTGGGGGGGAATCTACTCTGTGAGTTTGTTGCTGGGAAGAACAGATCTGTTCGAGAACGGGGAGAAAAGTTGATGGAGCTAGGAGATTAAGGCCCTGTTTGGAATCACTCCACCTCGCTCCACTCCGCGGAGCTGTGGAGCTGGGCTTTAGCCACTCTGCAAAAACAAGCTATAACCTGCTCCACTCCGGGAGCGGAGTCGAGGGAGTGGAGTGGAACCGAACAGGCACTAAAGCAAGATCAATCTTGAACTGGATGAAGAAGATCAGTGGGAGGGAGGTGTCAGCATCAACGCTAGTCGCTGGACAATCGCCAGAAATTCGCCACAGAGGCAGTCGTTCTTTCTCGAAAGGTCAGGCTGACTTCTATACACCGGTGTACTCTAATAATAGTGAGATACAGAAGCTCAGCGCTCAAGCTGGAAACCGCAGAAAAAAAAGACACAAGCCAATGCTGATGCAAAGGCGCATCGATTCCGTGAAACACTATCACATTTTTTTAGTCCTGAAACAAGTGGAGGAATTGCAGTCTGCTGGTGAGCAACCCAGGCCCATATGCGGAGGCTGGAGATGAACCTCTCAAGATGACGTGGCACGTGACGGCACTGCAATGGACCGCTACTCGCTGCTACGTGTAGAACTGAAGCCTCTACATTGCTCACTTGGTTTACCACTGGGCTACCAAATATATGTTGCCACTAGATTACCGACATCTCCCAATCCCAATACATCACGTATACCACAATATGCATGGATCGATGTTGATACATGTGACACTGGTCCATTGCTTTATACTCTGAATTTTGGCTCATTTGTTTATTGAAGCTCGTGTGCTCTACTATATAGCCCCTCCAACTCTATTGATGTACTGATATTGTACTATGGCTAAGGATGCGCCAATTATGTCTATCAATTGCCACGATTTGGTTGTACTAGTTGATAGGTACGTTGCACATGGCATGCATGCTAATAATACTGGTAAAAGTTGTTCTAAAGCCACAAGGCTTGCAGTACGCACACATATGTGTGTGCGTGATCTAAAGTAAACGCGGTGGAGAGAGGATCCTGAATTAAAAATTAGGCAAAAAAATTGATGACCATGGACGACATAACTGCAAAATATGCTCAATTGCTGATAGGGGGTCATTTGTACAGGATGCATCTATTAATTTCTCACATGCAAATAAGGAAGCCAGTGTGCACATTACAAAATAGTAAAACTGAACCACCTATGAGACATCACAACGTTTTAGGATCGTCAACCGTCGGATCAACCATAGTAACAGGGAAATCGCTTTGTGTCTATTCGCCACGCGTAGTCAGGGCCGTTGCTCCATAAGAGCAAGTATAATAAGATGATGTACGCAAGCTATAAAAATTTAAGTAACAAGGTGATGTAATAATAGGAATATTTTTTTGTTGAGTTGGAGAAGAAAGAAGAGAAACGGATTGTAGATTAGCAGCCAGCTACATCACATGCTTCTAGATACTTTGTGATATTGTAAGATGGGTCATAGTAGTATTTATTTATAGATAACTATTATATGTGATGGCTATAAGATTGACTATATATGACATGACAACAACATATTTCAGCAATAGGCTATACTATTAACCATGTCTATAAGATTGACTAGCGACCACCTCGCTCATAGAGCCGACCGACCGCAAAGAAAGCCCCTATAGGACTAACCACAATATTCTTCTTATTTTTGGGGCCTAGGATGCCTAGGTTCCTCGAATTGGAAAATACCATCAACCTGTACAAGTACAAATGATGATGAGAGAAAATAAAAATACAAATTTACAAGAAAAAGGAAAAATGGGGGAAGAGGGAACAGAAAATCGGAAAATGGGGGGAGGGGGTGCAGTGGATGCTACGGTGTGGAACCCGATGACTACGCATGAAACAAAACAACATTACTCTTAGAAAACGTGTCATCTTTTTTGTGAACATGAGTTGTTTGATCCATCAGTTAACAAAAAGAGAGTTGCCTAGTTAATTAATGAAAACCGTACGAAAACTGCCGCAACCTGTTGATCAGGCACAACCTCACCGTGGTCCCACATTAGCGTCAAGACCGCAGCACAAAGGTTGTGTGAAGCCAGTTGATGATCCACGTGAAGCCACTAGTAGAAAACAGGGCTTTGGTTCGGGCCTCGCCAGCCCATTAGTCCCGGTTCTTCACGAACCGGGACCCATGGGGGGTATTAGACCCGGTTCATGAGCCCGGGGGCTCGTGGGCATTGGTCCCGGTTCGTCTGGATCCATTTGTCCCTGTTCTAGGCACGAACCGGACCAATGGGCCGCGCTCCTGGCCCACAGCCATTGGTACCGGTTCGTGCCTTGAACCGGTATAGAAGGGTTTATTTAGTCCCGGTTCATGCCACGAACTGGGACAAATAATTTTCCTATATATACCCATCGCCGCGGCAGAGAACTCCACAGTGCTCTATTTTTTCTGGCTGGCGAGGGGAGGGCATTTGGGTGCTCTAGCTCACCTCCTATGCACATGAGGTGTTCGAGGAAATGCCCGAGTCACACTAGTTAACCTTTCTCTCTCGAAGCTCGACCTCGGAGCTCCATTTTTCCCGAGATTTCTCTAGATTTAGCGGTCCGTCACGCCCCGTTCCCATTTTCATCGCCGTTGATCGCCCGTGCCGATCTCGTCGCCGGCACCACCGTGGTGAGCCTCTTGTTCTTATCTTCTTTCTGATTTTCTTACTTTAGATAGATACTCCCTCCAGTCCTTTTTACTTTGCATATTAGGTTTGTCTGAAGTCAATCTCATCCAACTTTGACCAAGTTTATATAAAAAATTATTGACATTTACATAACAACACCAACATCATTAGATTCATCTCGGAATAAATTTTCATATTATATTTTTTAGATATTATAGATGCTAATAATTTCTAATATAAATTTGGTCAAACTTAGCTAAGTTTGACTTTCGGCAAATCCAATGTGCAGAGTAAAACGGACCGGAGGGAGTACTTGTCTGATTTTCTTACTTTAGATAGATACTTGTCCGATTTTCTTACTTTTGACACACATAATTATATATAATGCACGTAGATGAACCGGCAATGGATGTATGGTGACAGACACACCTCCGAGTACATTAAGGGCGTGCATAATTTTCTCGAAGTGGCTGAGGTAAAGAAGCAGAATGGTTTAATGTGCTGTCCATGCCCTAAATGTGAGAATACGAAGTCTTACTCTGACCAGAAAATCCTTCACACCCACCTGCTTTACAAGGGTTTCATGCCACACTATAATGTTTGGACGAGGCACGGAGAAATAGGGGTATGATGGAAGACGGCGAAGAAGAAGAGGACGATGACAACTATGTGCCCCCTGAATACGGTGATGCTGCAACGGGGGGAGCTGCTGAAGATCAAGAGGAACCAGACGATGTGACCGATGATGCTGCAACGGGGGAAGCTGCTCAAGAGGAACCAGACGATGTACCCAATGATGATGATCTCCGCCAGGTCATTGTTGATGAAAGGACGCAATGCGAAAGTCAAAAGGAGAAGTTGAAGTTCGATCGCATGTTAGAGGATCACAAAAAAGGGTTGTACCCCAATTGTGAAGATGGCAACACAAAGCTGGGTACCATACTGGAATTGCTGCAGTGGAAGGCAGAGAATGCTGTGCCTGACAAAGGATTTGAGAAGCTACTGAAAATATTGAAGAAGAAGCTTCCAAAAGATAACGAATTACCTGACAGTACGTACGCAGCAAAGAAGGTCGTATGCCCTCTAGGATTGGAGGTGCAGAAGATACATTCATGCCCTAATGACTGCATTCTCTACCGCGATGCGTACGAGGATTTGAACGCATGTCCGGTATGCGGTGCATTGCGGTATAAGATCAGACGAGATGACCCTGGTGATGTTGACGGTGAGCCCCGCAGGAAGAGGGTTCCTGCGAAGGTGATGTGGTATGCTCCTATAATACCACGGTTGAAACGACTGTTCAGAAACAAAGAGCATGCCAAGTTGATGCGATGGCACAGTGAGGACCGTAAGAAATACGGGAAGTTGAGAGCACCCGCTGACGGGTCGCAGTGGAAAAAAAATCAAGAGAGAGTACTGGGCTGAGTTTGCACGTGACCCAAGGAACGTATGGTTTGGTTTAGGCGCAAATGGCATTAATCCTTTCGGGGAGCAGAGCAGCAATCACAACACCTGGCCCGTGACTCTATGTATGTATAACCTTCCTCCTTGGATGTGCATGAAGCGGAAGTTCATTATGATGCCAGTTCTCATCCAAGGCCCTAAGCAACCCGGCAACGACATTGATGTGTACCTAAGGCCATTAGTTGAAGAACTTTTATAGCTGTGGAATGGAAACAGTGTACGTGCGTGGGATGAGCACAGACAGGAGGAATTTAACCTGCACGCGTTGCTGTTTGTAACCATCAACGATTGGCCCGCTCTCAGTAATCTTTCAAGACAGACAAACAAGGGATACCACGCATGCACACACTGTTTAGCTGACACCGAAAGTGTATACCTGGACAAATGCAGGAAGAATGTGTACCTGGGCCATCGTCGATTTCTTCCGACCAACCATCAATGTTGAAAGAAAGGCAAGCATTTCAAAGGCGAGGCAGATCACCGGAAGAAGCCCACCATGCATACCGGTGATCACGTACTTGCTCTGGTCAATGATTTACATGTAATCTTTGGAAAGGGTCCCGGCAGACTAGCTGTTTCGAGTGACGCTGAGGGACACACACCCATGTGGTAGAAGAAATCTATATTTTGGGACCTACCCTACTGGATAGACCTAGAAGTCCGCTCTTCGATCGACGTGATGCACGTGACGAAGAACCTTTGCATGAACCTGCTAGGCTTCTTGGGCATGTATGGGAAGACAAAAGATACAACTGAGGCATAGGAGGACCTGCAATGTTTGCACGAAAAAGACGGCATGCCTCCAAAGCAGTATGAAGGTCCTGCCAGCTATGCTCTTACCAAAGAAGAGAAGGAAATCTTCTTTGAAAGCCTGCTTAGTATGAAGGTCCCGACTGGCTTCTCGTCAAATATAAAGGTGAAGGAAATATGCCCTAGAGGCAATAATAAAATTATTATTTATTTCCTCATATCATGATAAATATTTATTATTCATGCTAGAATTGTATTAACCGAAAACATAATACATGTGTGAATACATAGACAAACACAACGTCACTAGTATGCCTCTACTTGACTAGCTTATTAATCAAAGATGGTTATGTTTCCTAACCATAGACATGTGTTGTCATTTGATTAATGGGATCACATCATTAGGAGAATGATGTGATTGACATGACCCATTCCGTTAGCCTAGCACTTGATCGTTTAGTATATTGCTATTGCTTTCTTCATGACTTATACATGTTCCTGTAACTATGAGATTATGCAACTCCCGTTTACCGGAGGAACACTTTGGGTGCTACCAAACGTCACAACATAACTGGGTGATTATAAAGGATTACTACAGGTGTCTCCAAAGGTACATGTTGAGTTGGCGTATTTCGAGATTAGGTTTTGTCACTCCGATTGTCGGAGAGGTATCTCTGGGCCCTCTCGGTAATGCACATCACTATAAGCCTTGCAAGCAATGTAGCTAATGCGTTAGTTACGGAATGATGCATTATGTAACGAGTAAAGAGACTTGCCGGTAACGAGATTGAACTAGGTATTGGATACCGACGATCAAATCTCGAGCAAGTAACATACCGATGATAAAGGGAACAACGTATGTTGTTATGCGGTTTGACCGATAAAGATCTTCGTAGAATATGTAGGAACCAATATGGGCATCCAGGTTCCACTATTGGTTATTGACCGAGAATAGTTCTAGGTCATGTCTACATAGTTCTTGAACCCGTAGGGTCTGCACGCTTAACGTTACGATGACAGTTTTATTATGAGTTTATAAAGTTTTGATGTACCGAAGTTTGTTCGGAGTCCCGGATGTGATCACGGACATGACGAGGAGTCTCCAAATGGTCGAGACATAAAGATTGATATATTGGACGACTATATTCGGACACCGGAAGTGTTCCGGGTGATTTCGGAGAAAACCGGAGTGTCGGATGGGTTACCGGAACCCCACCGGGGGAAGTATTGGGCCTTAGTGGGCCTGAGGGGAGAGAGAGGGCAGCAGCCCAGGAGGTGGCGCGCCCCCCCTTGAGGAATCCGAATTGGACTAGGGGAGGGGGCGCGGCCCCCCCTTTCCCTCTCCCTCTCCTTCTCTTTCCTTCCCCCTTCCTCCTTCCTAGTTGGACTAGGAAAGGAGAGTCCTACTCCCACTAGGAGGAGGACTCCCCCCTCCTTGGCGCGCCCCCTAGGGCCGGCCGGCCTCCCCCCTTGCTCCTTTATATACGAGGCAGGGGGGCACCCTAGAGACACACAAGTTGATCTACGGATCGTTCCTTAGCCGTGTGCGGTGCCCCCCTCCACCATATTCCACCTCGGTCATATCGTCGCAGAGTTTAGGCGAAGCCTCTGCCGTAGAACATCATCATCGTACCACGCCGTCATCTTGTGGAACTCATCCCCAAGCTTTGCTGGATCGGAGCCCGGGATCGTCATCGAGCTGAGCGTGTCTGAACTCGGAGGTGCCGTACGTTCGGTGCTTGGATCGGTCGGATCGTGAAGACGTACGACTACATCAACCGCGTTGTCATAACGCTTCCGCTTACGGTCTACGAGGGTACATGGACAACACTCTCCCCACTCGTTGCTATGTCATCACCATGATCTTGCGTGTGCGTAGGAATTTTTTTGAAATTACTACGTTCCCCAACAAAAGGGAATAATAAACATGCCAGAGAAAAAGTTCCAGAACCTAAAGTCTCATGACTGCCACGTGATTATGATGCAACTGCTTCCGGTTGCATTGAGGGGGCTTCTACCGGAAAACGTACAATTAGTCATTGTGAAGCTATGTGCATTCCTCAATGCAATCTCTCAGAAGGTGATCGATCCAGAAATCATACCAAGGCTAAGGAGTGATGTGGTGCAATGTCTTGTCAGTTTCGATCTGGTGTTCCCACCATCCTTCTTTAATATCATGACGCACGTCCTAGCTCATCTAGTTGACGAGATTGTCATTCTGGACCCCGTATTTCTACACAATATGTACCCCTTTGAGATGTTCATGGGAGTCCTAAAGAAATATGTCCGTAACCGCGCTAGGCCAGAAGGAAGCATCTCCATGGGCCATCAAACAGAGGATGTCATTGGGTTTTGTTTTGACTTCATTCTTGGCCTTAAGAAGATAGGTATCCCTGAATCGCGGTATGAGGGGAGACTAACTGGAAAAGGCACGCTTGGAGGGGACTTAGTAATATGCAGGGACGGATATTCTTGGTCTCAAGCACACTACACAGTTCTACAGAACTCTACCTTGGTGACCCCGTGTGTCGATGAACACAAGAACAATCTGCGCTCCAAACACCCGGAGCAGTGCGACGACTGGATTACATTTGAACACATCAGGACTTTCAGCAGTTGGTTGGAAAACGTCTCAGAGGTGACAACACTGTTTGTGATGAGCTGTACTCGATGTCTAGGGGACCATCTTCGACTGTAATGACTTACAAAGGATACGAGATAAATGGGAATACATTTTACACGATCACCCAAGATCAAAAGAGCACCAACCAAAACAGCAGTGTCCGCTTTGATGCAGCAACCGAGAGGGGAAAGGACACATCTTATGGTTACATAGTGGACATATGGGAACTTGACTATGGAGTAGATTTTAAGGTCCCTTTGTTTAAATGCAAATGGGTCAATCTGTCAGGAGGCGGGGTACAGGTGGACCCACAGTACGGAATGAAAACAGTGGATCTGAACAATCTTGGTACACTGACGAACCGTTCGTCCTAGTCAATGATGTGGCATAGGTTATCTATGTGAAGGACATGTCTACCAAACCGAGAAAAAGAAAAGATAAGGAAGCAAATACATCATTAGATGAGCCAAAGCGCCACATAGTTCTTTCAGGAAAAAGGGACATCATGGGAGTGGAGGGCAAGACAGACATGTCCAAAGATTATGAACAGTTTCATGAAATTCCTCTCTTCAAAGTCAAGGCTGACCCAAGCATCCTGATAAATGATGAAAATTATCCATGATTACGGTGCAATAAGGAAAGGACACAAGCAAAGGAAAAGTGAAGACTTTCTCCACAACTATTATGATGATACCATGCCAACTTTCAACCTTTTCGTAGTTCATTTGAAATGCCTGTTGTAACAGACAAGTTTCCATATGAAATCCTCATACTTCGAAAGAGATTGTCCATTTTGTACACGAAGTGCATCCAGCTTTTGCCGTAACCCTCTCAAATTTCTTGCACATGCTAGGTGGATGAAATGATGATACCATGCCAACTTTCAACCTTTTTAGAGTTCATTTTCTGTTCAAAATCATTAAAAGCAAAAATAATTTTCATAAAGAACTATTTTGTTACAAACTTTAATAGTAAAAAGAATTATCATAAAAGAAAATAAATAAGTAATTAGAAACAAAAAAGAAAGCAAAAAAAACTGGAAAAAAATTAAAAAAGTGCCACCTACAGGGCCACCACGGTCTGCATACGACTAGAAACCCACTACTAGGGCCAGGATGCAGGCACGTAGTAGGCCCAATAGGCCCACAAGCACAGAGAGTGAATTTAGACCCGTAAACCTGTAGTAGATAGGAGCTCAAGTGGTTGGTTCGGCAGGGCTTATAAATCACTCCGAGCCCCTCTCGGCTAGCGAGGTGGGACTAAACATAGCACCGCACCGCGCCAGTTCCAGCACACGACCTTTGGTCCCGGTTGGTGCCACCAACCGGGACTAATGGGCGAAATTGGTACAGGTTCTTTGCACCAACCGGGACCAATGCCATCAACCAGTTCGCCCCCGACGATGCACGCAGAGAGGACGCCGCCAGGCTGTCGGACACCGTCGCCGTCGCCCCCGCCCCGGAGCCCACGCCAACGCCGTCGCCATCGCCCCGCCCGAGCCCATGCCGACGCCGTCCGCCGCCCACGCCATCGCCGTCGCCGCCAACGCCGTCGGCGTCGCCCGTGCCCTGCTCCGCGCGCCCGCCGGATCCTCTGCAAGCCGATGCCGTCCGCCGCCCACCGTCGCCGTTATCGACGCCGTCGCCGCCCCCGCCGTCGCCCCTGCTGTGAGCCGCCACCGCGCCGGCTCTCTTTTTTTCATTTTTTTCATATATGTATTTTTCCTATGTATATATACTAGTAAGTGTTTAATAAAATTAGTTAGATTAGTTGAATTAGATGTTTTTCCATGTACTTTAGATTAGTTGAATTAGATGTTTTTTTGTTAATTATATATATATATATATATATATATATATATATATAATTTGTGTGGGAAAAGTTACATTTAAGGTTAGTTGATTTAGTGCACTTTAGGTTATTAGTTCAACTGTTAATGCATTCTAGGATAGTACATTCTAGCTAGGTTAGTGGATCAGAGAGGAAAAAGTAAAATAATGAGGGGGAAGGAGGGTCGATAAATATAATAGAACTATTTAAACAAGTTTATTTTTAGTAAGCGCTTAGTAGTTGAACTAGTGGATTTAATAAAACTACTTTATTTTACTATAGAAGTAGTTAATTTTTAGTAAATACTACTTTATTTTATTTATAGTAAGTGCTTAGTAGTTGAACTAATTGATTTAATAAAACTACTTTATTTTACTATATATAGAAGTAGTTTATTTTTAGTAAGTACTACTTTATTTTATTTATAGTAAGTGCTTAGTAGTGGAACTAGTTGATTTAATAAAACTACTTTATTTTACTATATATAGAAGTAGTTTATTTTTAGCAAGAAAAATAATAGAACTAGTTTATTTTTTTTAGTTCAAGCAATTATTCCCGCATCGACGTCGACGATGCCTATCCCGCATCCTCGTCGTCGACTCGGCGGAGGAGGACGGCTTGATCAGAGGGGCCATGTCCGGGACTGGGCTCCGCCGGGCTGGTATTAGGAGGTGCTACCTTCCGGGGGGCGTAGGTTGGTGAGGAGCCAGCCCGTCGTTGACCCGATCCTTGTTTGGTGGCGGTCGCGTGGGCCAGTGACGGTGCCGAGGCTTCCGGACACCACGGAGGTGATACATCATCGTGTCAGCGAGGAGGATGAGCACGTCCGTCGCTACATGGTTGCCTTGGAGGGCAGGTTCGACAATACCTGGCAGGTTCTTCAGGGATCTCACTGGAGCTATGATCCTGTGATGGTTCCTTCTCTTTTGGTGTCCACCGCCCGCGACGATACCCGTTGGGCGCTACGGTTCTAGCTATATTAGCGATGCTATATGTATGATAGTATTCGAGGAGTTTTTGGTGATCATATTCGATGATGTACGGACACAAGAGATGATATAGTTTTGCTTATAATTGAATGCATGCTAATTTGAATACTACTTTATTTTACGATTTGATTTTGCTTATTGAGAATGCTCAAATTAATTGGAAAGTACTCCTACTTTGAATGCTAAAATTGGCGAGCACTATATATGCAAAGCGTATGCATTTGATTACTTGATAGCTTACAGGGTTTTTGTTTTTACAGAAATCTAGGAGCCCCCTCCATCATCCGCGCCGTCGTCCCCGTCACCGACCCCCCCTCCAACCTCGAGGTGAGACCAGCCAAATCTCCCTATCAATATGAGTCCTATAATATGAGTCCTCGGGTTGACTTTAAGTCTGTCGAGTCTCCACCATATATGAGAGGACAAAGAATCCCGACTGTTGTCATGGGGGTAGCTTCTCCTTCGTTCCCATGTGCTAGACACAATTTGGTGTAATGCACTCGGGAACGAAAGGAGGAGCTACCATCACCGACGGTCGCAAATGTCAGATAGGAATCAGTGAGGGAGAGTCTTCAACCATATATATATATATATATATATATATGAGAGGACAAAGAATCCTGGCTGTTGTCGTGGGGGTAGCTTCTCCTTCATTCTCGTGTGCTAGACAATTTGGTGTAATGCACTCGGGAATGAAAGGAGGAGCTACCATCACCGACAGTCGAATATGTACACCACGTGAGTTGAGAGTTTTCAAGAAAAGGCTCGACAGACCGATAGTCAACCCGTGATGAATAATAATGATCTAATTTATGTTTTTAGTACATACATTTAATTGTACAAGTTTAATATTTGAATTATGAACATAGGAAATGTCGTACTCGGACGACGAAAACCGCCCGGGGGAGTGGCCACGACGACCGAGGTATGTCTGATGTGTTCCTTGAGCTGGGCGAAGTTCGGCGCTTCACGATTAAGCTCGAGGAGACCTTCGATGTTGAAGCGATGCATAGCAGCGAAAAGAGTTTTTTTGTAATTAAGCACGACTTCAACTATTTTAACGTGCACTTTTCATCTTTTCCAATTCGACTAGCTTATCCCATACTATGCAAGACGCTATGTCTTGGAGAGGATGGGTTTTGAAGACCATGAAAGCACTTTGCAAGATGTATGGTTTTGATGAGGGTATGCTTGTCACCATGGATTTTGGTGATCCTAAAATCGAGCAAGACAATAAGGACATCTGGGTCCTTGTTGATACGCTTCCAATTCTTCCCCTATGTGAGCTTCTCAAACATAGTTATTAAGTGATTTATATTGTTTATTTCAAAATAGTTGACAGCTTATTTCCATTGATAGCTTATTTTCATTCTTCAAAGAATGTGCGGAAGATGGTAGACAAAACCCACTACACCAATGGCTCCGAATTAACTTATCAGGAGAAAAATCATCTAATCGCATTTTGTATTGATCTTGAGAATTTAAATATCTACAATTGAACTCCTCAACATTATGGTCAATACGTGCCACTAGTGCACGTGTTGAACTACAGTAACTACCATGGAGATACCCTGGTAGGATTTTTTACTATTACGACATCCGTGCATCTTTTGCATACTTCTAAAACTAGTACATCATTGCTAACTACAAAGTCCCGAATGATTGTGTGCCTCATATGATGTATCAGCATGGTCGCCTTGATGTTTTGAACATACAACCAGGTCATCCTACGAATCTCAACTGTCCATACCGGATTTCTAAAAGAAGTGGAGATATGACAACTAAAGAATGGAAAAAATGTATGGACAGTCGTTAGGAGGTTCTTGGAAGCAAAAGGAAGCGAAGTGCAAGAATTGGAGACAGGGTGATCTCCATTCTCCATAATGGAGAGTCAGGGTCTATATTGTTTTATGCTATTTTACCTTAAGGGTCGTGGATCAGGGTTTATATCTTGCGGTGCCACCAACTTCAAGCGTCGTGGATCCGTCGGGGATGGAGGACAGCAAGTGGAGAAAGATGAAGGCTGCACAACACCGAGGTAGGCTCGACTCCTTTTCTCCCCTCTCTCAATTTCAAAATTGTTAGATGGATTCATCTTGATCTCATATCTTAGTGATTTTATTGTGCTCTCCATCGCATGATGTGATTCATTCTTATGAGATGAATTAGTAACTTCGTGTGGAGGTGGCAGCACAACCTGCATGTTTTCCCACCACATGTTTGTTATAGTGCCTACCTCAAAGAGATTTAGCTGCGTACAAAATTATTTTCTACTTGGTTGTTTTGCAGATGATGATGTATGAGTTGGAATAGTTGGGTTTTAGATGGTAGCTGATCCCTACGCCGGCGGTGGTAGCAGCCATCATTTCGTTTCTTATGTCTTCGGGTGCAAATATTGCCTTATATGATGCATGCAAGAACTTGGTGAATTGTTTTGCAGTTTGTTGCTTTCCAGTATAGAAAAAATATTAGTCCAATTTTTTTTGTCCTTGACAAAGCTCTCCACTAGTAGAAAACGGAGCTTTAAAACCGGTTCGTAAGGGCCTTTAGTGCCGGTTCTGCAACCGGCACTAAAGGGTGGAGACTAAAGGCCCCCCCTTTAGTACCGGTTTGGCACAAACCGCCACTAAAGGCCCACCACGTGGCGTGAGCTCGCGCCATGGTATGGGGGACCTTTAGTACCGATTGGTGTTACCAACCGGTACTAAAAGTATTTTTTTTTGAAAATTTTGTAAAGAATATTTGATTCTTTTTTGATTTTCAATTTTCTGAATTATTTGATGATTTAGTCTCTAATCACCCCTCTTAACTGCTCAAGTGTGGATCACTCATTCCAAATCGTCTAACTTCCGGCCGGCCACCCATCCTCTCACTGCCCCAACCTGAGCACGCTTTTTTTTGAAATTTTTGTAAAAAATATTTGATTTTTTTATTTTCAATTTTCCGAATTATTTGATGATTTAGTCTCTAATCACCCCTCTTAACTGTTCAAGTGTGGATCACTCATTCCAAATTGTCTAACTTCATGGCCGGTCACCCATCCTCTCACTCCCCCAGCCTGAGCACGCTTAACTTCGGAGTTCTATTCCCCCTACTTTCCAAGTCTGCACTTGTTGTTTTTCTTGACAAATGTAAGCTGTCAATCCTATTAACCCTCAACAGTTTAGCTTGAGCATCAGGTCACACGTTTCACCGTTTGAGTTTGGAACTATTATTCTAAAAAACAGTTAGTAACACTAATATTCCTTGAATAAGTTTGACCACAGTTTGACCAAATTTGACCAAAATTCAAAAAATTGAAATAATTATTTAGTAACACTAATATTCTTGAATAATTATGTAGCAACATTAATAATTCTTGAATAAGTAGTTTGACCATAGTTTGACCAGATTTAACCAAAATTTAAAAAAAATGAAATTTGAGCATATCTTTTTTCCTTTTGGAATTTGAGGATTCTAAAAAAATTGCAAACAGACCGTAGGCAGTCAAAATCGGATGCGGATTTTCGTGCTGAACTTTTTTGATATATTTTTGAACCGTATGCAAAAGTTATAGCCATTTTATATTTTCCCTACACTTTTTGCAAAACATGTCCAAATTTAAGTTTTCTAATTTTCCTAACTAGTAGATGTAGTAATATAACTACATCTCGAAGAATTTTATTTTTTGAATTTTTTATCATTTTCTTTTGTATTTTTCAAAACTGAAATGGCGATACACTAGGGGGGGGGGTACAGTTTGGAAATTGCCCTATAGTCCCGGTTTGTGTCTCCAACCGGGACTATAGGTCAAACCCCTTTAGTCCCGGTTCGTGGCACGAACCGGTACTAAAGGTTAGCCCTTTAGTACCGGTTTGTGCCACAAACCGGTACTAAAGGTGATCGCGGGGCCCCGGCCTGACGCCAGCCTGCCACCACCCCTTTAGTACCGGTTCGTGGCATGAACCGGTACTAAAGGTTCAAAACGAACCAGCATTAATGCTTAGCCGTTTGAACCAGCACTAATGGTACCATTAGTATCAGGCCAAAATTGAACCGGGACTAATGTGTCTCACATTAGATCCTTTTTCTACTAGTGCTCATTGCTTATGCTTCATTAACTGAAGAGCCAAGATCCATTTCCCAATATACAATTTTTATACTGTTTGAGCTTGAGCATTGTGCAATGTGGATAACCTGATCCCTTATGTGTTGGTTACAGGGAAATGCTTCTTCCTTTTCTAGCATTTGCATTTGCTTACTGCAAAATGCAAGCGGGGCTTGTTTTGGTTGGAATAATTATGCTAGGAAGTGTAGTCAGAGGTTTAACCTACAAAGTTAATCTGTACACGCTGTGAAGTAATGGAACATTATATGTTTGTAGTAGACCAAAATAACGAAATTAGTGGAGATCCTAACAGCAATAATCGAATGATTCATAAAGAAATATAACCAAAAGGGCAAACACAATTAAATTTGTCGTTTATGGGAATATTTGTTGAAACTCAGGTTAAAGGTGATCAGATTGTTGAAAACCACAATGTTCCCTCTGTTGTTGAGACTGCTGAACAAGTTTGTACATCACCTAATTATAAGCTATTTTCTGGTGTACATCACCATTTTTTTTATGGATTTTAGGTGATTTGAATGATGAGTTTGCATCTTTGGACAGATGCGCCAACAAATTAGCTATCGCTCATATGTGCCTATTAGATTTTTTAAAAGCTCTTATATATAGGCATGCTTTTTCTTCCCTTTTATGGCACATTTTGCAGCGTTGAGCTGAAGTACAGTGGTTTACTTTTTTTAGCAGGACCTGATTTTCTTCTATTAATTACCGGAATTGTTCACTATTAAAGATGCAATCCTTTTTATACTGGTATCTTTTGAAATTGTTTTTAAGATCGCTGATAAGCATAACCTTTAGATCATCCACTAGTAGAAAAGGGGTCAAACGTGAAGCACATTAGTGCCGGTTTGTATTAGAGCCGGCACAAATGTATACATTAGTGCCGGTTCCAACGGCTAGCCGGGCCGCTCTCATTAGTACCGGTTCGTGGCTAACCTTTAGCACCGGATCGTGCCACGAACCGGTACTAATGAGGGTGGTGGCAGGATGTTGTCAGTCTGGGCCCCCTCCAGCACCTTTAGTACCGGTTCGTGCCACGAACGGTACTATAGGGTCCTCTCGCATATAAACCCTTCGTCCAGCTCGCTCTGTTCTTCCCCTTTCCCTCTCCCTCCTCTCTGTTCTTCCTCTTCCCTCGAGCTCATCGGACATTTTGCCCAAAATTTGTCAAGATCTGAAGGCCCCCATCCATTCAAGTGATCACAAAGGTTAGCAACTTTGTCCTTTCATCTCTCATTGCTAGATTAGCTCTTGCAGTGCTTTATATAGTTATTAATTTGTGAGTTTAGTAATTTGGGAGGAAATATATATATGTGATAGTATTTGATTTATATGCAATTTGAGGTCAAAAATAACACTTACTTTGCATATGTAGGTGTGGTTTACTTAGTGCCTTCTAAATCTCCGTCGTAACCACCGTCGATCGCCCGCACCGCCCCGTCGCCGGCACCACCTTGTGGTGAGCCTCTTGTTCATGAAATTTTATATAAAAAATTGATGTTTGTGTGATTCGGATATATATTTACTCGTATAATTATCTTACCCGTACGTTGTTTGTTATACATAGTGCCATGGTTTTGATATCCGTCCCCGTCGGCCCTCGTCCTTGTTATGATTCAGATGTGGTATATTCTCTTTTAAAACTATTTGTTGCATTTTGTGTTTATGACAAATTATGCCCATCAAGTTGACATAAATATGTTTACCTAGGAGGTATGTGAACCGAAAATTCCAACCGACCCTATTGTCGAGAGGTTAAATTTAGTTGAAAGAGAAAACGAGTACTTGAAAGAAAAATTGAAAATAATTGAGGGGGAGAAGATGGAATTGGAGTTGCATGTTGCCGATGTCGTCGATGATCACAAGATCAAGATGGAGAAAATGTGCTTGAAGATTAGAAAGATTAGAAAATATGCCATTGATAGTGAGGCTTGGTATCATTATGCTGTTGGATCAATTGTTACCTTAGTTGCGATCTTGATCGCATTTGTTGTTGCATTTAAATGCTTTAGCTAGAGAGTTATTTGTTTGTTGCATTTAAGTGTTGTATGGACTTTATGTATGAACTTGTATTAATTTGGTCTATTCGATGTTGTGTAATGAAGATGAGCCGGCAATGGATGTACGATGACCGATGCTCTCCCCAGTTCATTGAGGGCGCATACTTTTACGCTATGCGGTGAGGCAAACAAGCGGGCGGATGGTTTTATGCCTTGTCCATGTCTGGCTGTAAGAATGGTCACAATTACTCTCGTCAAGAACCATTCCGTCCACTGTTTGAGTCGGTTTCATGCCCCACTATAATGTTTGGACCAAGCACGGAGAAAGAGGGGTTATGATGGAAGACAATGTAGAAGAAGAGGTCGACGATGACTATCCCGCCATGGGTTCCCTGAATACAATGATACAACAACGGGGAAGAAGCTGAGCGGTAATGCGGAAGAAGCTGAGCCGGCAATGCGGAAAGCTGAAGAAGAGGCATCGATGAGCCCGTTCATGATCTAGGTCGGGCCATTGCCGATGCAAAGAGAAGCTGCGCAAGTGATTTGGAGAAGAAGAAGTTGCAGCGCATGTTAGAGGATCACAAAAATTGTTGTACCCAATTGCGAGGTGACAAGAAAAGATGGGCACCCTGCTGGAATTGCTGTAATGGAAGGCAGAGAATGGTGTATCGACAAGGATTTGGAAAGTTCTTGGTAATGATAAAGGATATGCTTCCAAAGGACAACGAATTGCCGAGAGTATGTACGAAGCAAAGAAGGCTATCGCCCTCTAGGGTTAGAGCTGCGAAGATACATGCATGCCCTAATGATTGCATCCTCTACCGCGGTGAGTACGAGGATTTGAGCGCTTGCCGGTATGTGGTGCCTTGCGCTATAAGATCAGCGCGATGAGCTGGTGATGTCGAGGCGGCGCCCGGAAGAAGGTTCTGCCAAGGTGATGTGGTATTATCCTATAATACCACGGTTGAAACGTTGTTCCAAAACAAAGAGCATGCCAAAGCGTGCGATGGCACAAAGAAGACCGTAAGAAAGGCGGAAAGTTGAGAGTACCACGACGGGTCGCAGTGGAGAAAAATCGAAAGAAATGCGGAAGGAGTTTGCAGATGACACAAGGAGCGTATGGTTTGGTCTAAGCGCAGATGACATTAATCCTTTTGGGGAGCAGAGCAGCAACCATAGCACTGGCACGTGACTCTATGTTTGTATAACCTTCCTCCTTGGTTGTGCATGAAGCGGAAGTTCATTATGATGCTAGTGCTCATCCAAGGCCCTAAGCAACCCGCAGCGACATTGATGTCTACCTAAGGCCATTAGTTGAAGAACTCTTACAAGCTGTGTAATGGAACAGGTGTGCGTCGTGGGATGAGCACATGGGGAAGAATTTGACCTAAAGGCGTTGCTGTTCGTGACCATCAATGATTGGCCTGCTCTCGGTAACCTTCGTGACAGACAAACAAGGGATACCGCGGATGCACGCACTGTTTGGATGATACCGACGATACATATTTGAATAGTTGTAGGAAGAATGTGTACAGGACATCGTCGATTTCTTCCGAGCAGGCATCCGTAAGAAAGAAAGGCAAGCATTTCAAAGGTGAGGCGGATCACGGACGAAGCCTCTCCACCGTCTTGGTGCTGATGTACATGATATGGTCAAGGATTTGAAGGTGATATTTGGAAAGGGTCTGGCGGACAACCTGTTCGAAGGACGCAGACGGACGCGCACCCATGTGGAAGAAGAAATCTATATTTTGGGACCTGCCATATTGGAAAGACCTAGAGGTCCGCTCCGCAATCGACGTGATGCATGTGACGAAGAATCTTTGCGTGACCCTGCTTAGCTTCTTGGGCGTGTATGGGAAGACAAAAGATACACCTGAGGCACGGGAGGACCAGCAACGTATGCACGGAGAAGACGACATACATCAGGGTCATGCAAGCTACGCTCTTACCAAAGAAGAGAAGGAAATCTTCTTTGAATGCTTGCTCAGTATTAAGGTACCGTCTAGCTTCTCATCGAATGTAAAGGGAATAATAAACATGTCAGAGAAAAAGTTCCAGAACCTAAAGTCTCATGACTGCCATGTGATTATGACACAACTGCTTCCGGTTGCATTGAGGGGGCTTCTACCGGAAAATGTTCGATTAGCCATTGTGCAGCTATGTGCATTTCTTAATGCAATCTCTCAGAAGGTAATCGATCCAGAAATCATACCAAGGTTACAAAATGATTTGGTGCAATGTCTTGTCAGTTTTGAGTTGGTGTTCCCACCATCCTTCTTCAACATCATGACGCATGTCCTAGTTCACCTATGCGAAGAGATTAACGTTTTGGGTCCTGTATTTCTACACAATATGTTCCCCTTTGAGAGGTTCATGGGAGTCATAAAGAAATATGTTCATAACCGTGCTAGGCCAGAAGGAAGTATCTCCAAGGGCCATCAAAATGAGGAGGTCATTGAGTTTTGTATTGACTTTATTCTGACCTTAAGCGATTGGTGTTCTGAATCGCGGCATAAGGGCAGATCGATGGAAAAGGCACGCTAGGAGGAACAAGTAATATGTATGGACGAACATTCTCTCACTGAAGCACACTACACAGTTCTACAGAATTCCACCTTGGTGGCTCCGTATATGGATGAACACAAGAATTTGCTACGCTCCAAACACCCGGAGCGGTCTGATGACTGGATTACACGTGAACAAACCAGGAGTTTCGCCAGCTGGTTGCAGACACGTACCATGCATGACACCTCTATTGAAGATGACCTGTACTTGCTATCCAGTTACCATCTTGAATATAATGACTTTCAAAGGGTAGGAGATAAATGGTAATACATTTTACACGATCGCCCAAGATAAGAAGAGCACCAACCAAAACAGTGGTGTCGCTTTGATGCAGAAACCAAGGCGGAAAGGAAACATATTATGGTTATATACAGGACATATGGGAACTTGACTATCGACGTGGTTTAAAGGTCCCTTTGTTTCGGTGCAAATGGGTCAATATGACACGAGGCGGGGTAACGGAAGACCCGCAGTACGGAATGACAACAGTGGATCTCAACAATCTTGCGTATGCAGACGAACCATTCGTCCTAGCCAATGATGTGGCACAGGTTTTCTATGTGAAGGACGACATGTCTAGCAAGCCAAGAAAAGAAAAGATAAGGAAGCGAATGCATCGTACGATGAGCCAAAGCGGCACATAGTTCTTTCTGGGAAGAGAAACATCGTGGGAGTGGATGACAAGACAGACAAGTCAGAAGATTATGAAAAGTTTGATGAAATTGCTCCATTCACAGTGAATATGGACCCGAGCATCCCGTTAAATGATGAAGATTTTCCATGGTTACGGCGCAAAGGGACACGCGCGAAGAAAAAGTTTCACACCCAAAGATCTGGGTTCTGATCGGCTTCACTATCATCACTTTCTTCTGTGTTTCACACCCAGGAGGGAATGTCTGTAATAGTTAGGGTAGTTATGTGTTTTGGCATTTGAAACGCGAAGAAATTTTATGTGCAAACAAATTCTTTTCATGCATTTACTGATTTTTTTTCCAGCTAAATGACCCTGAAATTGAAAAGCAATTCAAATGAACTCATAAAAGGTTGAAAGTTGGCATGGTATCATAATTTCATACAAAATAGCATGTGCAAGAAAGTAGAGAGGGTTACGGCAAAAACTGGATGCACTTCGTGTATAAAATGGACAATCTCTTTCGAAGTATCAGGGTTTCCGACGAAAACTGAACTGTTACAAAGGCATTTCATTTTTTAAATAACCTAAGCATTAGTAAATTGAATATAATGATAAAACACACTAATATTAAACATAAGAAAAAAGAATCACTGAAAAAACTTTTTTCAAAGTTAAGTTATTCACAAAGTTCGTTGGGCCAGGATGCAGGCCCGCGAAGGCCCAGTAGGACCACTAGGCGAAGAGGACAGGTAGGCCCAGTAGGCCTGGTTAGGAGAGGAGCTCGAGAGAGCTACCGCACTGGGGCTTATAAACCAGTGCGGTAGCCCCTCGACTAGCGAGGTGGGACTAAACTTGCCGCACCGCACCTGCGCCAGCGCACCCCCTTTAGTACCGGGTCGTGGCACAAACCGGTACTAAAGGGGGGGCCTTTAGTACCGGTTTGTGCCACCACCCGGTACTAAAGGGGGTCGCTTCCCGCCGCTTGGCCTGGCCAAAACAGGCCTTTAGTACCGGTTGGTGGCTCCAACCGGTACTAAAGGTGCCCTCTATATATACTAGAGTGCGAAAATTTCGTTTTCCCTCTCTGTTCATTCCTATGTTTCCGTCTCCGTCGCCGTCGCCGCCGCCATCGATCATCTCCGATCGCCGCTCGTCTCCGTCGCCGCCCCCGTCCCCATCGCCGCCCCCATCCCCGTCGCCGCCCTCGTCTTAAATCGCCGCCCGGGCCCGTCCCGTCGCGCCGTCCCGTCCCGTCGCGCCGTCCCGCCATCGCCGCCCCGGCCGTCGCCTCGCCATCGCCTCGCCGTCGCCGTCGCCCGCTGTGAGCCCTCCCCGAGCCCGCACACACACACAAGCATATTTAATTAGTTTAGATAATTAGTCTTTAATTAGTTTAGATTATTTAGATTATTATTTTGTATGTTTAATTAGTTTAGATAATTAGTGTTTAATTAGTACACACACACGTATTTTGTATGTTTAATTAGTTTATATTATTTAGATTATTATTTTTTCACTATTATATATGTATGAATGCATGTTAGATGGATATAATTAGTGTTTAATCAGTTAGAAATTAGTGTTATATAGAAATGTTAGAAATTAGTGTTATATAGAAATGTTAGAAATGTTAGAAATTTTAGTGTTATTTAGATTAGCATAATTAGTGTTATATAGAAATGTTAGAAATTTTAGTTATCAAAATCCAATCATTAAAAAATGTTACTTTTGCGGGCATATAGCTAGTATTTGTTCTCGGCGATGCAGCCCGCATCCTCGCCGTCGACCTGTCATGACGACGTCCAGCCGACCCATGTCGGGACTGGGCTCCGCTGGCTGGCACTGGGAGGTGCTGCTCGAGGGCGCGCCGCTGTCGAGAGAACCCGGCCCCGGGTCCCGTCGTCGACCCTGATCTCGTTTGGTGGCATTCGCGTGGGCCAATTTCGGTACGGAGGGACCCGGCCCCGCCGGAGGTGGTACGTCGCCGTGCCAGGGAGTAGGACGAGCACGTCCATCGCTACATGGTTGCGTTAGAGGGCGGCAGGTTCTCCAATACCTGGCAGTTTCTTCGGGGATCTCACTTCAGCTATGATCCTGTTAGGGTTCCTTCTCTTTGGGTGTCCACTGCCCACGCCGGAGGAACCGCGAGTGTCATAGATTCTTCTGTACTATTCGATCTTTATTAGCTAATAGCCAGTGATGTACTATTCAATATTATATATTATTCAAGACGATGTATTCGAGATTATATCTATTATTCTAGACGATGTATTCGAGATTATATCTATTATTCGAGACGATGTAATTTGAATACTAAATTGTTTTATATTTCTTTTGGATTAGTTAAATAAAAGCTATGGCAGACAATACCGACAGAGAGGGAGAACAAACCATGTTCGATATGATACGCGGGCCAGATGATAATCAGAATGAAGAAGATTATGACGGCTCCGAATTTCTAAACAACACCGGAGAGGGTGATATGATATTCGATCGCGACGACCAAATTGATGAAGTCATGAACTACGATTATGACGATGACGAAGAACATGTTGATCCTGAAACAACAAAGACCAGCGAGGTATATATATTTATATAAGCAGGCATCTGGTGATCATCACATGTTTTAAATGACTTGAAGATATATTAACGAATCGATCTTTGTTCTTTCAGCCATCCGGATCGAGCAAATCTTCAGGCAAAATGACGAAACTAGGCCCGAACAAAAAGTTAAAGCAGGGCGTAAAGTACAATATCGAGGCATGCAGCCCTACTGGCAAACCATTAGCGCCTAAGAAGATTGCGGACAAGTTCGTTAAATCGGTCGCGGAGTTCTTGTGAAGGACCAACTCCCGATCAAACTTCAAGAATGGAGAGAGCCAGCAAAGCCACGTCCAGATGTTACTTTTGTCGACAAGAATCAAAAAGATCTGCTTTGGGATACTCTCATGGATTATTTTACCCTACCAGATCATTTCACAGAAGCAGATGTGCAGAAAGTCAAGGAGGCTGCTCTTAGGATGATGGCGATTGCATTCAAGAACCACAAGAATCGTGAATGGAAGAAGTACGTCAAGGGAGGAAGGAAGACTCCAGTATTCAAGGGAACACTATGGAACCAACGTGATCATTGGGACGATTTCGTGAAATTCAAGGATTCGGAATTAGCTAAGGAACGGTCGAGAATAAACAAGAAGAATGCCGAAAAAAGGATAAGTTCCATAAGTTGGGGCCAGGTGGCTATGCGGTGGCAATGCCTAAGTGGGATAAGTCTGAGAAAGAGATGGAGGATGCAGGTGTCACTCCGGTTACTAAGAGCTGGCCCCGTGTCGGGACTTTGTTCTATGCGCATGGGGGAGTTGGACCCGAGCGAGGCAATGTTTCGACGAGGGCAAGTCTGAAGGAGCCGACGATGCGATACTTGTTGCAATAGAAGAGGCACGATCGGGGGTGTTCCAGCCCAACAGAGAGAACAACGAGCTTGCGCGTGCCCTGGGAAATCCTGGACACCCGGGAAGAAAACGAGGCAAGGGCGCTATTCCGTGGTATGAGGGGTTTTCAGAATGGAACACCGACTATAGAACCCGTGCGAGAAAGAAGATTGCGGAGGAGAAGAAGAGGAAGATGGAGGAGGAGCAGAGGAAGCAGGACTATGAACGCCTTCGAGGCCAAGAAGCAAGTCAAGCGGAATTGGCAGTGAAATTCCAGCAGTAGCAGGAGCAGATCGACTCACTTACCCATCAAAGGGGGTCTCAGCAGCTGCAGCAGCTAGTGGATGATCCAGCATTGGATAGCACCGGCCCATCCATGCCGAGAAGCCGCATGGGTTTCGTCCCGGACGATGCAATGCTGTGTAGATACCCCGTGGATGACATTACGGAGAACACTAACTGCGAGCTACACGTCAAAATGAAGAACATATCCATGAAGGTGGCGGACGGCTTTGCTTTTACAAATCCCCCCCGAGGCAACCTTCCATTGCAACCCGATTCCAGCGGGCTATGCTCGTGTCTTGGTTGATGAGGTGGTGGACCCACCATATTCGGAGCTATAGCTTGACATTGTTGGAGGTGACGACGAGCGCTTTCTCGGAGAGGCCAAACATTGTATCATCCTATGGAAAAAGGATTGCATCATCTTTCAAAGGCCACCGACACCGCGTCAGCCGAGTCCTCGTCGAAGTCCGCCACCGAGTCAGCAGACTCCCGCTCCTGCAAGTCCACCAAGTCCAGCAAAGTGTCTGGCCACTCCTCCTCCAAGTCCGGCAAAGTGTCAGGACAATCCTCCTCCTCCAAGTCCGCCACAGCGTCAGACGTCCACTCCTCCTCCAAGTCCGGCACAACCTCAGGCCACTCCTCCTCATCCAACTCAACCCCGTCAGCCGTCTCCGCCGCCTCAGCAATCGCAGAAGAGACACCCGCAGCTATGGTGCGTGGCGGCACGAAGTCGAGGTAGTACAGGAAGTACAAAGGAGGAAAGCGATATAAATATGGTCCAAGCCTCACGCCTCTTCCGCAGAGGTCTTATGACAGGTCCGAGGAGGAAATCACAGCCATATCGAAGGCCAAGGTGGAAGCCCATTTTGCACCGAAACCGCCACCGCCGCCAAGGGAGAAAGTGCCTGAGGAAACGATTGACCACTTCATTCGTATGGCTCAATCACCAGCTCCCAAGCCTGTTGACACAGACTATGAGCGCCACATCAGGAAGTTAAATCGAGCACGTCTATAAAGGAAGGCGAGCACGTCTACATCGGGATCGAGCAAACAAGAAGCAGCTGCCAAAAAATGCGGGAAAACCATTCCCCAGATGGGAGAACAGGCGGCGCAATCGATCCTCTCGCTTGTTGTGCCAACAACAGGTGACAGTACACACGCCCAATATTATTGTGGGCAAACAGTGCACGTTCCCGAGGTGGGCAATGTGGTAATAACGGAGGAGCATATAATGCAGGCTGAAGTTCTCAACATCACTGTTGGACAACTCCTCGAGATCGAGCCCATGCCTTTGCTTAGAGAGGATGAAATAAAACGGAAATATGTCCGGGGCCAACCTTTGGTCGAGCCAGACAAGGTCAAGAACCTCCCAACGAGAATGTATGAAGTGCATCAATGGTACATGAACATTACTTCCATGAGAAAGCCGTGTCCGTTGAGTATTTAGAACTGTTTCAGTTATACAATCAAGACGCAGTCGACAAATCTATCGTCAGTTGCTATTGTCTGTAAGTGATTTCTTTCTATTATTTAAGTCTCGAGCTAGCTGTAGTGATCCTTTTGATCAATCATTACCTATAATTATCCTCACTATATTCTTTTCTATGGTATTATACAGGATGAAGATATATGAAATGAGAAAAGGTGGATGCTTTGGCATTGGGTTCATTGACCCAAACACCGTTAATGAATACATATGGAAGATAAATCAACGTCATCAAAAGAACGTAGAGGACAGCATGCTAGAGTTCTTGAAGCGCCTCAAATACAATGAAGATATACTACTTCCTTACAACTTCCAGTAAGTCACACTATCTTGTACTACAAATTCTCTGTTTTTGCCTACTAGCTAGCTACATGTTTTTGCTTACATATGCCCGCTTAATTCAGACATGCAAACGTGTGTGCATGCAGATTTCACTGGGTCTTGTGTATCATTAAAGTTGACGCCGAAACAGTTGAAGTACTGGACTCACTAATCTCAGAAAAAACTGACTATAACATCTTGTTTGGGATAGTCAACAGGTAATTTCAATCATTATTAGCTATATATCTCGGCCTATTTATTTCGTCATTTCATGATATGAACTATTTAATAACCCCTTTATTCATTTTCTTTGTCGGCGGGCAGGGCTTGGGCAAGGTTCATCAGCGTCACGCCCGGCGAATGGAAACAAAAGCTTAAATGGTTTCGACCCAAGGTAAGTAATTAAGTAGTACTAGCTAGCTAGCTAGCTGCCATCTCTTTAATTATCATGCTTGATTAATTCTTATCTAATCAAATTCCATTCTCGTAAAGGCCCTGAAGCAGGCACATGGGACTGATCTATGTGCATTCAATGTTTGCGAGAACATTCCATGGTGGCGTCCGAAAGGAGCAGATCTCAAAGACAGGAATGGGTACGCTTGTCAGAACACTATTCATAATTTTTACACCATTATCGATATCTAGTCACACAACTAATACACATGCATATTGATCTCCTTCTTAACAGTTCAAAGAGGTGCGGGAGAAGCTCCTAGAAACGGAGCGCGTAGAAGCACTTCAAGAGGAAATAAGCGGGATTTTGCTCGACCAGGTCATAAACCGAAGGAGAATTCTATTACCCGCTACGCCCCCATGAAAACCACTTCCAATTGTCATCGTGCTCCGAAGGCACCAATTAGGCTAATGCCACTGGCTCCGAAGGCAACATGCATATGTAGGAGAAATTGTATATAGCTATACATGTGTGTATGTGTGAATTAATTAATATAGTGGTTTGTGAGACATTGATGATATATATATGCATGATTGGTTCTACTAGAAATTTTATATATATATATATATATATATATATATATATATATATATATATAGATAGATACATACATATAACGTGTACAATGTGTAGTATCGTAAAATACCAGCAAGCGAAAAAGAATTAAAATGGAAACAGAAAATTAAATGAAAAGAAATCATAAAACTAAAACCCCCAAATCTTATAGTACGGTTGGTCTTACCAACCGGTACTAAAACTCAGGCCCCGGAGCTGGCTCGTGCCACGTGGTTGTTTTTAGCACCGGTTCGTGCTGAACCGGTACTAAAGGGGGAGGGCTTTAGTGACCACAATTTAGTGCGGTTATGTAACCGCACTCTGAACCTCTGAACCGGTGCTATTGCCCGGTTCTGCACTAGTGATCGATTTTGTAAGTTTGCTGACATTGCAAACACATTCGTTATGCAATATGAGTATTGGAGAGGAAATTCCACAGTACCAGAATCATGAGCAGACTCCACGTGCAAATGAGATATGTAAGATTGTGTTGACATCGGATTTTGGCAAGATACAAAAGGCAAGTAAGATGGCCTCAAGTAAAAGAGTTTTCAGCATGCAAAGTTTCAGGTCGCCGAGTGGAATAACTTTGATGTTTAACTCATCGCCATTCGACCTTATCTCGGTGGCCGAAGTTGTACTCCGAGTGACAAAATTCAACATTCCGAGTGGTTTTCGGCCGACCATGCCTTCAAGACGACCTCGGATGAAGGAGTACTCTAAAGGAATTGTCTTCGTCTCGTCGAGGCGATCGATTTTGATATATAGTTCGTCTCAATCCGAGTTCATATGCAAAAGTTAGAGGCAATATACTGCAGGCCGAAGCTGAGTGGAAATCTGGCGCAAAGTACCAGACGCCATGTCTGATGGGTCGCGCGAGCAATTAGGCCCTTAAGAAGGGCTTGAATCGAAAAACCTTCAACACGAAAAAGTTTCGTCTCGTCGAGCCGATCGATTTTCATATATAATTCGTCTCAATCCGAGGTCGTATGTAACCTGGAGAGGCAAATCAAGATCAGGCTATATTTTTGGTCGAGTGAAAACTTACCATCCGAGTGAAAACTCACCGGTCGAGTGAAAACCTACCGATCGAGTCACCGGTCGAGTGAAAATTTACCGATCGAGTCACCGGTCGAGTGAAAACCTACCGATCGAGTCCAAGGTCGAGTGGAAACCTACCGATCGAGTCACCGGTCGAGTGAAAACCTACTGATCGAGTCACCGGTCGAGTGAAAACCTACCGATCGAGTCCAAGGTTGAGTGGAAACCTACCGATCGAGTCACCGGTCGAGTGAAAACCTACCGATCGAGTCAAGGTCGAGTGAAAACCTACCGATCGAGTCACGGTCGAGTGAAAACCTACCGATCGAGTCAAGGTCGAGTGAAAGCCTACCGATCGAGTAAAAGATTGTATTCGAGTGAAAATATAGCCATCCGAGTGAAAAAGTCCAGTCGACCATCCGAGTGAAAGACTCTAATATCCGAATGGATGAGCTCAAATCCGAGTGAAACTGAACATGTGCCCAAAAGTTTATCAAGATGATCTCGGATGAAGAAGTGTTCAATACAGAAGTTGTGCGTATCGTCAAGGCGGTAAACTTTGCTTTTGGAGTCATCGTCATCAGAGATAGTATATGGCCTGCAAATTCATTACAAGACTCGGATGATTCAGTCTACCGCAAGACCGAGTCCGACTGGAAGGTAAAGATGACCTCGAAAAGTGTTCAAGATGGCCTTATTTGAAAAAGTGATCAACATGAGAGTTGTTCGTATCGTCGAGGCGCACAAGTTTGGTATTTGGGCCATCTTGATCGGAGGTCATATGGAGGCTCGGCGGCCTGCACAAGGAGGAAGACAGAAGTTGGGCCAGATTCAGACTGAATCCGAGTTGGAATAGAACTAGGACTCTAGGACGTGAATTGATGTGATTTTTCTTGTAAGGAAAGCCTAGATGAATCCTTTACTTGTACGGGAAGTCCAGCCGCCTCTTATATATGTTGGGGGTGACGGCCGATTGAACAACACACAATCGAACAAATCAATATACTACTTTTTCCTGTCTACTTTTTATCTCTCCACCGTTTTTCTCTCTCATTTTTCGCTGTTCTTCGTGTTTGAGAGCTGCGAATCCCGAGGCTCTAGGGGCGAGCGAATCGACCTAGGGCAGCCCATAGCCGCCGCAATCCCTGACGGGTCCCTCCCGGTCTTGTGGGTTTCGGTCTGCAAAAGCACCCGCCGACTGTCTTGCGTATCGCGCTGTCGGTCGGGTCTCCTTTGACGTGAGCTGCGGTGCATCACCCCCGGCGTCGAGGGTACACGTGACGTGTTCGTGTGTCAACAGATTGTTACTAGATCCAATGATCTAAGTAATGTTCCTGTAAAGAAGAATGTTGTCATTTCTGCAAGATTGTTACTAGATATATGCTCTTTCATCGGTGAACATTACTTGGATTTCTCGATTTGCACTTCCAGCCCTGCATTTGTTCATTTGACTTTTTGTGCTTTTCATCCTTGGAAGAAATATATTACAACCACAGGATAAATTACATGATACAATGAAGCAATTGGAAGATGAGAAGGGTTTATGGCTTCAAAAAGTGGCATTTATGCTTGCCCCTGTTCTTAACATTGACGTACAAAACAGTATCATGTAGGGACTATCATTTATTTGTTTATAAGCGTAATTGAGGGAAGGGGCTATGGATCAATAGATGCAAAGCCTGTCTGATGTCTGCTTATTACCTGAACCAGATGTTCACTTCTAAGCATGAAAATACTATTTATTAAAGCGGTTAAAATTATTGCCGTACGTGCTTCGCCACAACTAAAACAACAATACATGGATTGTTTTTCCAATGCGCACATGGATTCAGTGAGTCTTTATGCCATTTAGCGCAACGGGTCAACACTCCAAATCAAGACGCCACAAATAGCTGTTCATTAGTTTTTCATGTAAAAGGGTTAGAATTCTTACCCTAATTATTTGCTAAAATCTAAAGTTACCAACATTTACAAATATTTTCAAATCATTCACCATTTGGCACAACGGGTCCACTAGTTTGTGATATTGACCGAGGATATGTGTATGTATCGTATTCATCCCATATCGTTCCTGGTAGTATATATTTTTGTAATTCTTTTTGAGGTATATTTACTCATTTCCGCTTCCGTAAACAAAAATAAAAAACAGCTGTGGTAGCACTTTATTTTGTTCATTACCGCTTTCGTTTTCATCTCTAGCTCGAGATAAATACGTAGCTTCATTGCTAATAAACACAATAAAAATAAAAAATAAGTACGCTTCTTGGTTCCTGGCTCATGGATTATATTCAACTATACCCGTCAATTCTCTTGCGAGTTGCGAGATCATGAAATATGTTTGGTTTAGTAGTTGTCTCTTTTTATTTAAATCACTAATTACACCAGGATTAAATGAATCATATGTGTCTAAAAGGAATTGTGCCTCTCCACTTAATTAGCTCGCTTCTAATGCTCCACCTTGTGTTGATACTAAGCTAAACCAGATAGGCAGAAAGTGAAGTGGCAGGATAACTAAAAGGAGAGGGATGGTTTTGGTGTCTCAAAAAGAAACAATGCTAGTCAGCAGGCACTATGTATATTTGGATCTCCATCCGGATCTTCCAGTCCATGTCCTCTCCCCCCCTCCTCTTCTTGAGTGTCCACATAATATCGTACAACGAACTATTTGAAAGAACCTTACCTACAACGGACTAAGCCCATATGCATTGGAGAGTTTAATTTCTTAAGCCCCTTCATACAGTTAGAACTTACTCTAAGCAGATAGGCATTGGGAGAGGCTTTATACTTCTTGCGGGATCCAATGTTGGAACTAACATTAGGGCGAGCCATCCCTTTTCATGGAAGAGTGTGTTACTTCCATATTTAAACAATATTAGAAATACTAGCAAATTTATGTTTTGGGAACAGTAAGTTATATATACTTGGGGTCCTTCGTCCTGCATAACATCCACATGATAAAATTGACAATGTCAACAAAAGTCTAAACAACTTGCTATTGTCAACAAGTCAAAGGGAAAAATACACTGAAGGGGAAATTCAAAGGATGAAGCCTGATATGAAATAAAATGGTGGAGAGATGAGTGAGCTGGTCCAGCATGGACCATGCTCCATCATCCTAGCCCATCATGGACAAGTGGGCGAGATTATCGTAGTTGTCCCTCCTACCGATCACCTTAAGGGAAACATTGACAATTTGTCAAGTCCATGTGCATGTCCCCTCACTCTCATTTGAATCAAATCAAGGGTAGAGGCACATAGGTCCAAGACTAGTCTGGGAACCTAGGGTCGAGTCTGAGGTTTCCGTCGACTCAGGACGACGTCAAGGAAGAGAAGTTTGGAGCTGACCTTAGAGAGTCTCTGAAGACCCCATGTCTTGGAACAATCTTCCCTGAACACTGCTCCTAATAGGATTATATTAAGCTGCGATATACAAGATGACCTCACATATTCGAAACAGGCTTTAGCCCGCTTTATAAATAAAGCAACCGCCACAGAGCATACATCCCACATAGGTCCAATGACCTCACATATTAAAAACAGTCAAAGTGTCATTTTGATGAGTTTATGGTGATCTTTGGTATAAGACCATCGTACAAACCCCCTACTAACTTTGTATTGCAACCACACCTAGAAAACGTTTTCAATTTGAAAAATTAGAATTTGATAAAGACGAATTAGCATTATTCGAAGAGTCTGAAAGCAGAAACCAAGGAAAATAAAGATTGTTGTCAGTTCTA
This sequence comes from Aegilops speltoides, assembly GCA_021437245.1. Classification (NCBI taxonomy): domain Eukaryota; kingdom Viridiplantae; phylum Streptophyta; class Magnoliopsida; order Poales; family Poaceae; genus Aegilops; species Aegilops speltoides. The sequence goes on from CM038142.1 coordinate 541,341,389, forward strand.
CGCACGAGAGGAGCGAAGAAACGAGGAGCACCTCATGGTGGTGGACATGCGATGATTGACGTTTAATCTTCGCCTAGGAAGAGGAAGCTGGTCCTCATGCACACATGTATTATACGTAGTTTGCTTGGTGTAGGGAATGTTAACATTTGCTCCAGTATTCTTCACTTCGGCTAGGCCGTCGAACTGTAGATATATTTTCATAGATTTTCTGATTTGCTGAATGTCGTCTCTTTCGCCAGAGAAAAACTAAATGAGATCTGTCATTTTTGTAACTCGAACAAAACAAGGACTGTATTATATCAAAGCAGGTAATTACATGCAAGTCTCAACACCACGACTTCAAAAAAGAAAGAATCAAGTCTCTCTCAACAGTAGCACAGAACAAACAGGTTTGTACAATTCTACATGCAAGAACAACTAGGGAACTAGCTAGGGTGCGTGACTTGTGCTGTTTCCTCTCCTCCATCGGAAACTACTAGAGCATGGGGTGGTGGTAGCATCCGGCCTTTCTTGATGAAGAGAATGCAGAGAGGGCTCTCCTGGTACATATCCACGCCGAACAAACGCAAGGCTTTCTGCTTGAAAGCCCAGATCTCCACCACGTCACCCACACTGAAGCCGCAGTTGTTGATGAAGTCCATGTACCCCTCTCCCTTGATGACGCAGACGCCGCTGCTCTCCCACCGCGTCAGCTGCAGCTCCCTGATGCCGGCGTCGCGCTCGATCACGAGCACGGGAAGGCCGCCGTGCTCCCTTCCCCTTCTCTTCTTCGTCTTCTCGCCAGGTACCTTGGGTAGCTTCGGCATCCTTGGTCTCAGGGCTTCCACGTGCAGCAGGTTGGCGGCCTGGCGATCTAGGTGGGAGAGGACCGGGCGGAGGTTGCGCATCACGCCTTCGATCGGGAGGCGGAACCGGTTCTGCTGCGGATCCACGTCGGTGGCAGTCACGGTCTTCTCGTCGATGAAGTGCACGGGCAGGTCGACGCGGAGGCTCAGGTGCGCGAGCAGGCCCTTGGGTGCGCGTATCCCCGGCGGCTCAGCTCTCTCCTTGGGAGCGGTGGCATCCAGCAGCACTGCCTTGATGGGCTCGCCGGCCACGCCCACGCGTGATGGTACCAGTGCACCGGCGTCCGCAGAGTGTCTGGCCGCATCGGCCCGTACCTGTGCCGCTGCAGGGTCGTACACAGCCAGCGTCCGCTTGGAGCCTGCGTAGCCCGGCGCCGCCCTAGGAAGAACGGTATGGGTCGTTCTGGTGCCGGGACACATCGTGAATGTGTTCGTCATGTGTGTCCCGGGCTCGCGGCAAACAGTTTACGCTGGTATGCGGTTGTCCCGGCGGGATCGATGTGTATCGCATGCGGTTGTCTCGGCGACAATGGATGGATGGATGCAGAGGAGGACACAGCCGACGTCCCCGTATATATGTATCCATCGTCCGATTAGCCTACGGTATCTGACTCCGACTCGAATACCATATGAATAGATGCTAGGTCCGAATCCAGCCCAAATCCGGTTCCGTATCGTTTTCCAAATGCAGTTGATTTTTTATTTTCTTTTGTTTTGAGAGATAAACCAAATGTACTTGGATGGTCTCCCTAGAAAAAATGTATTTGTATAAAAAACCTTGGAGCCAAAATTTCAAGGGACAATTTAAAGAAAAAGGGAAACACTTATATCTGGCGTGGCGGGTGAACGTTGCGCCGGACGACGCGCATAGCCTACTATCGCGCACAATCTCCCAGCTCCGCTTGTGCTACGTCTTCCCACCACGCGTCACCTCATGGGCCAGCAAGCCGTTCGCAGCGTCTCCCTTATCCCTTCGCTCAGTCAACACAATGGTTTCTCCCCCAAATCAGAGCACACCCCTTGCCGCTCCTCCGGCGAGCGGCCATCATCCACCTGCCAGCGCTACTCCGGCAAGCGGACACCATCCACCTGTCCCGCGCGGCTCCGGCAAGCGGCCACCCATCCATCTGCGTGGCCGTGCGGCAATCCAGCTTGCTATTCCTGCAGCTCGAAGGTGTTACAACTGCGGTGCCGGGGGTGCTTCAACGGGGTCGACCATGCTACAACAGCGGCGAGCAGGAGTGGTAGCCGGTGGTGTGCGGCTTCGGTGACCAAGGATGACCGCAGGTTGCCACGGGTTGCTGCAACCGACAAGCATTTTTGTTGTAACTTGCTGACAGAGAAGCTGGAAGCAACAGGGCAATGAGTTGCAAGCAATATCGGCCCCAACTCGAACATGTTACAACAGGCAAATCACGAGCTAGGACCGGCCTTTGTTCCTGCTGGTACTGGTGAGATTTTCTATTGCCATCGGTGACAGAGCGCTTTTTTTTGCTAGAACCGTGTCACTGTTTTGTTGGAATCACACCATGTATTTGGCCGGTCACTGCTGCCCGTGGTGATCATGCCGTCGGGGGTTGCAACCACGGGGAGCGGATGCTGGAACCGTGGTGCCCAGATGCTGTAAACGTGGCGCCATGCAATCGAAGGCGACAAGCAGTAGGACGGCGATGCTGAGAATGGCGCCGACTGAAGCTACGACGGGAATGGAGGAGAGCCAGAGGGCGATGCTGAGAATGGCGCCGGCTGAAGCTACGACGGGAACGGAGGAGAGCCAGAGTGGCAAACCTTCGATGTTGATTTTGCTAGAACCATCTACATTTTTTGCTACCACCTTGTTTTCATTTGCAAGAATCAGCCTAATTTTTACTACCTCCATCTTTTGATTTTGCTGGAGGCAATCTAATTTTTTTCTACAACCATCTTCTCGTTTTTGCAACGACGACCATGCCAAAAACTGCTCGGGGATAAGGTTGGGACAGGGGGCTGGCACCATCATTGACCAGAAGTTGCAACGGATGGGGCTGCAAATGGTCAGTGGGCTTTTTGCTGCAACGACAACGGACGCGTGGCACAACGAGGTTGGCGGCGCTGCACCAGAGCTCGATAAGGCCAATAGAGCAGAGGTGGACCTGCTTCCCGGCAAGCCAGCAGCGTGGCGCCGCACCACGCCGATGTTGCATCGAGAAGACGAGGAGGCGAGGCGAGACGGTCGGTGTTGTGTCCTCCTTTTTTCCGTGGGAGGGATTGACAAAGGGGGAGGATGGGGACATATCTGGCGGCTCTGTGGGTACATATCGAATAACTCTAGGCCAATCGACGGAATGATTGGGCTGGCGCGCTGGCGTCCTAGCGCTTCCCTTAAAAAATGTAATTTGTTGTTGATTTTTCCTTTTGGAAGTTCTTTCTAAACCGTAGGATATGCTGCTATATACCTGGTACTATCATAAATAATTCTAGGACACTAGAAACATCATATGCTGCTAATTTGGGTTTTATTATTGCGGACTAGATCTCTAGGGTCTTGTATTTCTTAAATTCTATCACACGGAATAGTTGGGTGCTCGCTTTAATTTAGTACAGAATTAATACAGTAACTAACCACCAGTTTGGTGACGGGTGCTTGAAAGAATCGGTTCAGCAGAGTCGCCGTAGCGGCCTCGGCCTACATAGCTTTTGGAGCGTGCTTCAAACCCAACCACTCACATAGGGGTGGAATTTCAGTCCGATTTCTTCCCACTTTCTACCGGGAAGATCACATATTAATGGTCATCGTCATATTTACGACCCGTTTCCCACATGTGTGTGAATAATCCGCCACCGTTTTTCGTCGGAGCACGCGTATTCACGGTATATAAACTGGCCCATCTCCCTTTGGGTGATACCCATCTTCCCTTTCCCCGGCGCTACTCCACCTTCCATTTACTGATGGCACTCGATTCTCCCCTTCGTTTGCGCCACTCTATCTCATCCTTCGCTGAAATCACTCCATCTTCCCCATGAACCTTGTCCAGTTTGTCAACACTCCTTGCATACCTTTCCATGGCGAGACCAAAGAGGATCGCACCGAGACAGAGTTTGGGCAGAGGGAACGGGATTATTCTGAGTGGGTCAAGGAGGACGCGCTCCGCAAGGCTAAATTAGCCATCTGGTGGGCCTGATTCCACGCCGCCATTGCTACCTAGCACAGATCACGACGACCTCCTTCGTAGAAATGGACGGGCTCATGTAGCACTTCAAAGATGTGGCCATCTCCGCGTCCAGGACACACCAAAGAACGTATACCGTGTGACCGTGGAAGTGACAGCTGCTGAAGCATCCCTTGTTTGCAGGGCCATTTGCAAATAGGGGACGAGGGCAAACTAGATTGCGAAGAAATCTATGCTTTTTAATCTTCAAATTGTACTAGAAATTGTTGTTGGGTAGAAGCATCCATCGTTATTTCATGTGATGGGGAAGAAATAGTTCCTAAGCCAATGGAAAAAGGGTCCGACATGGATCTTTTTGTGAGGATCTGGTTACAGTGATTATGAGTTTGCACAACTATGGAGCCTCCATAATTTATATTGATCGCCTTCGTATAGGTTTTAGGATCCAAAATATAGCGCATCTGCTAGGGTTGCTCTAAGCTTAAGCCCAGTTCAGCTCTAGAAAAGTGTTGAAACACAAGAGCTAACCTGCTAGTTACTGCTGTAGTGTTTGTGCACTATATACTACGATAAGAAATAAGATAAGCTTACTATTGTCCAGATGATAAGGACTTTGCTAGGCACACATTCTAGATCTTTATTCATTGATAAAATGATAGGAATTTGAAAATTTGGTAGTATCTTAGGGCTTATTCGGTAGCTTCCTCGCTCCCGGGTCCTCCAACTCCTGGTCCGGAGCTGGGCCAAGCGAGGTAATTCTTGGATTTACTCGGGAGAAGCTTAATTTAAATTGTGAAGAGTTGAGAAGTAGGGAAAGTGAGCTCCACCGAAAGTTCGCCAAGTGAAGTTACCTCGTATGTGTTTGAGAAAAAAATCCTTTCATTCCCCTTGCCTCTTCATTCATCTCACATTCCCCTTGCCCCCATCCAACAACCCTAGCTGTCACGGGCACTAGATGTCGTGGTGCACCTGCAGCTGCCCTCCCCTACCAACACGAGTCGCCCGACTCTAATGGCCCGCCCTCCTCCCGTTTCAATGGCTTCCGTCGCTTTCCTCCTAACCCCCATAGCAGGCCGCCGTCAGCCCTGGACCTCGCTCAAGACCATAGGTCATCCCCAAAAACCACGACTAAGGGAGCACGTTAGGCCTCATGGAGCTCATCCCTGGCATCCTGAAACACTAGAGAATGTAGCTTGCCTCATGGAGCTCACCTAGGATCACTTTCTTAACCACACCGATCAACTCCTCGCCACAGGAATGTAAGTGGAAGAAGAACATGGATATAGGATGTTGTGTGCTATGTTGTTTGTGGATTTTACCAATTTGTGCTATTATTTGTTCAATATGGGCAAAAGCTTTCTCACATTTTCATTGATTGAGACAAGGTTTATAGGGTACAACACTCGCTTGAAGGTGGCAAAATATTAATGGAACTACTCTTGCAACATGATCATACTCAAGTGCCTCACCCTGCAACGGGCCAACATGTAATCCCATGTTTGATGTTTGCATTGATAGTCCTGGGGGAGGCATAAATGTTCGAAACCACGAGTGCATTCCTTCCGTTCCAGATTTCCCAACATGATGTGAGCATTGATATACCATAAGTGTGGGAGATCCATTGCAGAACTTTTAGATACATGGAAGTACATATCACACAAGTAACAGAAGGAATTGATAAGTGCAAACAGTAAGAATTCATTGTAAGTACTTAAAGATGTAACCGTGTAGTGGATTGTGGTGGTGGAGTTGTAAGGAAAAGTAAATGACAACAACAGCAACAACAGAACAACAACAACAACAACAACAGCAACAATAGCAAAGGCAGCAGTAGCAGCAGCAACAACAACATCAGCAACAACAACAACAACAACAACAACAACAACAACAACAACAACAACAACAACAACAAAACAACAACAACAACAACAACAACAAGTGTTAATAGTAATAAGTAAAAGAGTGTGGCAAGTGTCCCAATCCTTAGTTTTATTAAAATCACACATATTTACTTCATCGATATTTCAAGTGTACAGTTGACTGCTTTTAAATGGCAAACATTTCTCCTTAACTTAATTTCTATTGCATTACAACGTTGGAGCTAATTTATTTTCTTGAGATTACTCATCCAGGGTGAGAAAGAGCTATACTTGGAGCGACATGCATAGGTTGGTTGGTAGGGACGTAGCCAGAAAACTTATATAGGGGGGGGGGCAATGAAACAATAAAAACATTGCGGGGGGCAAGCATGATAAGTGTATTTTTTACACTCATTGCACCATAGTTTAAACTAGGTTATTTAAGAAAATGGAAAAGCTAATTTCCTGCCAGCAGGAATTTAGCAACAGATCCAACCGCCCCGAAAGCCGTCAGATCGCGATCGCACGGCTGTTATCCATAGGATTAATTGCATGGATGGTTATAGTTTTAATTGGATCGCGATTTTCATGGGTCGACCCTTTTAATAGCGCTCGCATGTGGGAACGTGGGCATCCACCTGATTTCTTTCCTTTCATCATTAAATGGACCATGATTTTTGTGGGATTACCGCTTTTAATGGTGATCAATCAGGGTGTTGGCCATATTTCTTTCCTTCATATGGTGAAGTTTCCATATGCGAGTTGTGCCATTTTGTAGGATCGAAAGTATGTCTAGAGGGGGGGTGATTAGACTACTTGAAAATTTAAAAGTTTAGCCTTTTGATTAAGACAAGTTTTTGGCAAGTTCACAATGATGATCAAGTCAAGTATCACCCTACACATGCAATTCTAGAGTAATGGCAGCGGAAAGTAAATTGCACATGTAGTAAATAGAGGTGGAGAAGAGCAAACGCAATTTGGAGACACGGAGATTTTTCTCGTGGTTCCGATAGGTGGTGCTATCGTCAATCCACGTTGATGGAGACTTCAACCCACGGAGGGTAACGGCTGCGAGAGTCCACGGAGGGCTCCACCCACGAAGGGTCCACGAAGAAGCAACCTTGTCTATGCCATCATGGCATACGCCCACGGAGGACTAGCCTTACTCGGGGTAGATCTTCACGAAGTAGGCGATCTCCTTGCCCTTACAAACTTCTTGGTTCAACTCCACATCTTGACGGAGGCTCCCAAGCGACACCTAACCAATCTAGGAGGCACCACCCTCCAAAAGGTAATAGATGGTGTTGGTGATGATGAACTCCTTGCTCTTTTGCTTCAAATGATAATCTCCCCAACACTCAACTCTCCTCACTGATTTGGCTGTGGTGGAAGAAAGGATTGAGTGGAAAGCAACTTGGGAAGGCTAGAAATCAAGTTTCATATGGTGGGAGTGGAGCAACTTGATCTCAACACAAGGGTAGGTAGTTTTCTTCTCGAAATGTAAGGTAGGAGTGGTAGTTCTTTCGATGGCTCTCTCCACGAATGAAGAGGAGGTGGAGGGTATTTATAGCCTCCACACAAAATCCAACCGTTACACACATTTGACCAATCTCGGTCGGACCGAAGTTGACAACTCGGTGAGACCGAAAGTTCAAATCTTGTGAACGTTGGGATTTTCGTGGGACCGAAAATACAATCTCGGTGAGTCCGATTCTTCCAAAGACTAGGGTTTGCCATTCTCGGTGGGACCGACTTTATCATCTCGGTGACACCGATATGGTGATGAAGATTCTGAAGCTTGGCAACACTAGTTTCGTGAGACCGAGTTTGGAATCGGAAAACCGAAATTACTAGGGTTTGGCTTTGTGGTGAGGTGGTTCATCTCGGTGTGACTGAGTTTATGGAATCGGTGGGACCGAGATTACTTATGAGTATATGTTGGAATGAAAGATTGCTGATAGTTTGGGAGATAGATCACTAAGCACTTTGAGCAACCAGATCATTATCATAACCTCATCCCCTTTTAATAGTATTGGCTTTCCTATAGACTCAATGTGATCTTGGATCACTAAACCAAAAATGGAGTCTTGAGCTTTTGCCAATGCTTTCCTTAGCATTTTGAGGGGTCCACATCTTCAGTCATTGCCATACCCATATCACTGAACTTTCTGAAATGTTCTCAAGAAACTATTAGTTCAATGATATATATGTTGTTATTAATTACCAAAACCACCTGGGGATTAGTTGCACTTTCAATCTCCCCCTTTTTGGTAATTGATGACAACATATAGATCAAAGCTTCGACAAATGATATAATCAATGAATAATATCGTCGCTTTGAGAAGTATGTGATAAGCAAGAGCTCCCCCTAAATTTGTGCATTATTTAAGATTTGCGTTTGAATGCAAATGCACAATCGATTAGGATCATGGGTCACTCTTCCATGTCACATACATCTTGGTGGAGCGCACAAAATGATAAGAATGAATAACATGCACCCAATCACCAAGACATGAGTAAATGATCATACAAGATATGAATGACATATGATAAGCATTAAGCACACATTAAGGCATAGTATGATCAGGCACTCATCAAAATAGAGCAAACGTAGTATCAAACACACAGAATGTCTCGGAAAACTCAAAAGTATCTCAAAGAAACCGCAAATGAAACGAAAGAGCAAAAGCGAGCACTCTCTCTCTCGAAGTCCTATGATCTATACAATTTTCCCCTTTGGCAACAAGTTACCAAAAGTTCGAAGGTATAGAGCTAAACGTCACTAGGGACTCTGCTGGCGGCTCTATGCAGGTTGATGGAGTTGAGATAGCTGCATCTGCAAAGGCTTCGGCTGAGGTCTGTGGAGCTGGAGGAGTGGTCACTGGAGCTGGAGCTGGAACTGATGGAGCTGTGGGAGGTCTTGATGCATTAGCCTCGTGTCATCCCATCGAATAGCAGCTGATCTGGGTCTTGTGGGAACCAGAGCAGGCTGCTCATAGTCATCCTGGACAAGGTCATCCTGCATCTCCTTCATGAGCTCTTCCTTCTCCCTCTTGGCTTCCTCGATATCTGCCTCAAGCTTGTTGACAGTGACTTGCACTTGATCGACTTGACATCCGAGCATGGAACTTGTCTTCAACTATCCTCTCAAGACTCTCCTGAGACTGCACTATGCTGGCCAGGCGTAGTTCAATCCTCTGGGTAGCTTCAAGGAGCTGTTCTCCAACACTCTTGGGTTTAGCTGCTGCTGCTGCTTCCTTCTCAGCTTTAGCTTGTTTGGCAGCTTCAGACTTAGCTTGACCTTCAACAGACGTGGGATCATCCTCAGTCATCACAACTTCATTGTCCTCATGCTCAGGCTGCAGTGGCAAGTGGGGTCTATCCAACAAGTAGGTGCCCGTGCCAAACTTGGCATTGATAAGCATCTGAATGTGCGGGGCAAAACCACATGACCTCTTCTGGTCTGCTGCAGTCCTCTTGATAGTCTCAACTATCAGGTCCATCACCTTGAAAGGTGCCTTCTGATCTAGTATATGCAGCATGTTGATAGAATAGCCTCGTATCATGTGATGATCTCGGACTTGGGCATCAAGGTATGCCTCGGAATTGTGTTCGTGGTAGGGAGACCTGCCGAGATGATACATCGAGCCGAGCTTCCAGAACTCTACATCCTTAGCTGGTACCTCATTGTACATGTTCTTCATAGACTCATGGTTTTTCTTGGGAATCCCATAGACATCAACATCATCTTCTCTTGACACTGGAGCATTCAGCAGTGCAGCCCACTCTTCAACAGTTGAAGAGAATCTCTGACCTTCAGTCATCCATACAATCCTGCCATCTGGATAGAAATGAGCTGTGGCATAGAATTGCATGATCATCTCATCATTCCAAGCTGTCAGTTTCTGACCAACGAACTCAGCAACACCACATGCAGTGAAGCTCTCATGCACATGTGGAAAGTAGTCCCTGTGCTCTTCAGTGTCAATATATGCCCAGTCAACATATCTAGTGTCAGCAACAATGGGCTTCTTGTCCATAAGCACAGTCTCATAGAAATCTTGCTGCTCTCTGGTGTGGAACCTTGGGTCAACAGCAGTCCTTCTCCTTATGGCATATGGATCAGCTTGTCTCCATAGCCTGAGACCTTTGTCCTTTCTTTCCTTCATGTTTTCAGCTCGAGGATGAGCATCATTGTGGACAGGCAATCTCTGACGAAGTTTCAGCAATACAGGTGCCTCATCATCTGACTCAGCTGGTGGCACATTGTCTTTCTTCTTCTCTGAAGCAGGAATGTTTCTGACAGTCTTCTTTGGCTTGGCAGCAGGCTTGGCTTGAGCTGCCTTTGCTGGAGCAGAAGGCTTAGACTTTGTAGGTGCTCCTGCCCTGATGGCATCACCCATCAACTTAGGCTTCTGAGGAGGCTGGGGTGCTTCCTCATCAGAATCATCATCAGCTTCATCATGCACAATCCTCTTCCTCTTGGAAGTTTTCTTCACCTTGCTCGAGGTTTCTTCTTCCATGCTCAACTTCTTGGCAACAGTGGACTTCTTCACTTTGCTGGTGCCTTTCTTGGTTTGTTGCCCTTGATGCTCTTTGGCAACAACTTTCCTCTTAGGCTTAGATGTGATCTCTTCCTCAGCTATGAAATCAGAATCTTCTTCATCAGAATTTCTCTTTTTCCTGGCCCTGGTGGCAGCAGGAGGCAAACCACTTGGTGTGCTCGTCTCACCATCATCAGAAAAGCTGCTGGCTTCAGGACTAGTGCCTGCCTCTGGAATTTCAATTGGTGATTCAGATCTGTTTCGGCTGTCTTGGCATCGACATGGTCGACAACCTGTGAATAGATTAGGTATAGGCAGAATAGAAGAGTTATCACAAACTGCAGAAGATTTTGCAAAAAGAATAAGTTCAAATTTCAGTTTTAGGTTTTCACAGAATGCATTTCGGTCAGACCGAGTCTAAAATTCGGTGAATCCGAAGTGTCTAAACAGAACCATTCACACCACTTTCGGTTGGACCGAAATGGGTTTCGGTCTTGCCGAGAGCACTAGGGTTTCACTAAATCCTCATTTCGGTCGCACCGATTTGCACAACTCGGTTGGACCGAAAAGTGCAGTGCAATGGCCAGAGGCCAAATCGGTCAGTCCGAGAATGTAGAATCGGTCTCACCGAGATGTGTTCGGCGGAAACCTAACCCTAAAACTTTTACTCGAATTTCGTTCTAAGAACTAATCTGCTGGATAGGAAGATCTCAAACGTGGCAAGAAGCTAGGCAAACCAATCGTGCATTGAATCGGAGGTTGAAACACGAGAGGGATCGAAACTCACCCTAACTTGGTGGAGTTTCTCTACGGCGGCAACGGCACGGAGAGATTGTCCGTTGACGGCGACGGAGACCGCGGCGAGGTGCCTGAGCGACACGGAGACGATCCGGAGACCACGGCGACGACAGCAAAGGGTTTGGGGGCGAGACGTTTTGAAGAAAGAATCAACGCGCGCTGCCCTCAGGTATATATACCCTTCAGCTGTCGGTGGGACCGAGTTGTAAAACTCGGTGGCACCGAGATGGTTAACTGCAAGCAGTTACTCACTTCGGTCACGCCGAAATTTGCAACTCGGTTTCACCGAGGTGAAAACCTAGATCAATCCAAGTGATTTCGGTCTGTCCGATTTGAGTGGGTTGGTCTGACCGAAAATACTTAGAAGGTTTTGGAATTTAAGCTTTTGACGGATCGGTGGCTCCGAGTGCTCCTCACTCGGTGGGTCCGAAAAAGACTTGATCAAAGTTTGTGATATAAGCATGAATAGAATTTGAGACAAGAAAGCACAGATAGCTAGGGGAGGAACTTAGGCATTCTTGTCCATCCATTTGGTCAAAAAGAAAAAATCCAAAAAAATAGCAACAAATGGATGTCCTCGAATGGATAAAATTATGCATCCAACATGCTCACACAATAAGATAGCAAATGAAATATGTGTCAAACATGCACAAACAAAACACTAGCAACTAGCACACAATTTGTCGATGACTAGGTCATCTATATATGAGTATATTGACTTAGGAGTCAAATGAGAACATTTGATCATAGGTCATACTCATCGTTTAAGCATAAGTGGGGTTACCACTTTTACATAAAGCATTAATGTGTTCACATCATTTGAAGATGCTTTAGCTCAATCTTTAGAGAAAAGCTCCCCCTTGATGTGAGAACCCCTTTTAAAGGGTCAAACTAACCTTGGGTTGTCGTAGAAGACTTCATGTAGATGTTGAAGATGTGGATGCTCAATGTTGATGAAGATCATCAAGAGTTGGGAGCAATCCTTTGGATTCGGGCACTTTCAATACCTACATGGGTTAGTCCCACAAGGAACAAACAAAGATATCCATGGACATAGATTGAAGTACACAATAGATGATGTCCATGAAAGCAATGATTACCTTGTCCCTTGACTTACCAACAAGAGGGTTTGTGACTCCATGAACTAGTGCAAGATGTGGAAGTTGATTGCACAAGTTCTTGCCAAAATGAATGTGAGTGAAGTATGTTGGCGGAGTCACCCTCAAGAACTCTCTAGTTCTTCTTCTTGGGATCCACATCATCTTGATGGGAATCCTTGGGGTTGTAGTTGAGCTTGACGAAGTAGAACTTGACGCTTCCTTGGGAACCCACTTGACCATGGCCTTAGGTGCTTCAATAAATGCATCAATCTCCTCTTGAAGCTTGTCCTTGCCTTTTAGCTTGTGGTCTTGTGGTGGAAGGTCATCTTGAGCTTGTTCCACATTGGAAGAAGTAGGGTCATACTTCTCCTTTTGAGAAACAAACTTTGGAGTGGGATATTGACCTTCTTCCCATTCAACACCCTCGGCGTTGAACTTTCGCTCAAAACCAATTCCTTGATTCTTCCGGTGCCTTCCTTGCTTGCGTAACAATTTCCTCAAAGTTCTTGCTTCCGCAAGGCTCTTGTAGACACCTTTCTATAATCCCTTTCAATAAACTATTTTCTTGCTCAAGTGTAACTTGGCTTGAAACATTGTTAGTGGAATCAAGAGAACTACTAGAAGTAACAACATTGGATTTAGCATGGTTATTGTTACTACTAGATGAAGAATTTTTCTTATGCTTGTCATGCTTAGTTTTAATGGGTGGCAAGAAATTAGACAAGAGAAGTCGTTTGGCAAGATATGAAGAACTCTTCTTTCGAAGATCGTCATTGATTGCTTTTAGGAACTCATGTTCTTGCTCTAGATTGAGCTTCTCGAAGCGTAGCTTCTCATGAGATCTTAGGAGCTCTCTATGATCTTCTTGAGTTGTTTCATGAGCTAACTTAAGAGTGTTTAGTTCTTTAGTTAGACGCTCAATCTCCTTCATAGCATTGTCATTCGACTCTTCTCGACTATAAAGACTACTAGCTTGTTCATCATTACTAGGCTCACTAGATTTGTCATGTAAAAGCTCATCTTCATCAAGCAAGTCATCCTCATCACTATCAAAGTCAATAAATTCAGGGTGCGATACCTTGGGGCCTTTAGCCATGAAGCATCTTCCAATTCCCTCATTTGGTGAATCAAACAAGTCATAGGAGTTGGAGTTGGAGGATACGAGAGCAAGACCGGCAACACCTTCATCTTGATCAGATTCGGAGTTGGAGTGATAGCTTCTTTCGGAGTGATTGTCTGAGTCGGAGCCGGAGACCCATTCACCCACGTGAGCTTGATGTTTTCTTCTTGTGTAGCTCCTTGATGACTTGTCTTTCCTCTCCGAATCCTTGCTTCTCCGAGAGGATCTTCGCTCATAACGATCATCTCTACTCCTTCTCTCTTCCGAGGCGACTCTTCTCTTGAGCTTCTTCTTCTTGGAGATTCTTCTCTTCTCTTGTGGGGAGTCGAACACTCATTTGAGTAGTGTCCGGTCTTCCACAATTGTAGCAGTTTCGATCACGACTAGAAGATCTCTTTTCATCATATGATCTAGACTTTGAGCTTCTTTCCTTGCTTCTACTCTTGTAGAATTTGTTGAAGTTCTTCACCATTAGGCTTATCTCTTCATTGGAAACTAGCTTGTCACTTGAGGTTGTGGGAGCTTCACATGTAGCTTTGTAAGCACCACTTGACTTGTTGTGAAGCTCTTCCTTATCTTTAAGTGTCATCTCATGAGCAACAATTCTTCCAATGACTTGGTAGGCTTGAGATTCTTGTAGTTTGGCATCATTTGGATCAAAGTGCACACGGTGTCATACTTTCCATCCAAAGCTCGAGAATCTTCTTGATGATGAATCGGTCGGTCATTTCTTCGCTTCCTAAGCCGGCAATCTCATTTGTGATGAGAGCAAGCCTAGAGTACATTTCAGCGACTCCTTCACCTTCCTTCATCTTGAACTTGTCAAGTTGACCTTGAAGAACATCTAGCTTTGATTCCTTCACGGACTCGGTACCTTCGTGCATTTCGACCAAAGTATCCCAAATCTCTTTTGCATTCTCAAGACGGCTGATTTTGTTGAACTCCTCGGGACACAAAGCATTGAAGAGAATGTCACAAGCTTGAGCATTGTTTTGCAACATCCGCAATTCATCCGCTTTAGCTTCACGATCCGAACTTTTCCTTCCTCAAGAACTCACCTTGCAAGCCAACACAAATAACGCCCCATGCGGCAGGGTTATGTCCAAGAATATGCATTTTCATTTTATGCTTCCAACTAGCAAAGTTTGAACCATCAAAGTAAGGACCTCTACGAAAATTACCCTCACTAGACGCCATACTCTCCTAGGTTGTGAAACCAAGCTTATGGAGTCCAATGCAATGGAAACCAATCCAATGGAGACCAAAGCTCTGATACCACTTGTAGGATCGAAAGTATGTCTAGAGGGGGGTGATTAGACTACTTGACAAATTAAAAGTTTAGCCTTTTGATTAAGACAAGTTTTTGGCAAGTTCACAATGATGATCAAGTCAAGTATCACCCTACACATGCAATTCTAGTGTAATGGCAGCGGAAAGTAAATTGCACATGTAGTAAATAGAGGTGGAGAAGAGCAAACGCAATTTGGAGACACGGAGATTTTTCTCGTGGTTCCGATAGGTGGTGCTATCGTCAATCCACGTTGATGGAGACTTCAACCCACGGAGGGTAACGGCTGCGAGAGTCCACGGAGGGCTCCACCCACGAAGGGTCCACGAAGAAGCAACCTTGTCTATGCCATCATGGCATACGCCCACGGAGGACTAGCCTTACTCGGGGTAGATCTTCACGAAGTAGGCGATCTCCTTGCCCTTACAACTCCACATCTTGACGGAGGCTCCCAAGCGACACCTAACCAATCTAGGAGGCACCACCCTCCAAAAGGTAATAGATGGTGTTGGTGATGATGAACTCCTTGCTCTTGTGCTTCAAATGATAATCTCCCCAACACTCAACTCTCCTCACTGATTTGGCTGTGGTGGAAGAAAGGATTGAGTGGAAAGCAACTTGGGAAGGCTAGAAATCAAGTTTCATATGGTGGGAGTGGAGCAACTTGATCTCAACACAAGGGTAGGTAGTTTTCTTCTTAGAAATGTAAGGTAGGAGTGGTAGTTCTTTCTGATGGATCTCTCCACGAATGAAGAGGAGGTGGAGGAGTATTTATAGCCTCCACACAAAATCCAACTGTTACACATTTGACCAATCTCGGTCGGACCGAAGTTGACAACTCGGTGAGACCGAAAGTTCAAATCTTGTGAACGTTGGGATTTTCGTGGGACCGAAAATACAATCTCGGTGAGTCCGATTCTTCCAAAGACTAGGGTTTGCCATTCTCGGTGGGACCGACTTTATCATCTCGGTGACACCGATATGATGATGAAGGTTCTGAAGCTTGGCAACACTAGTTTCGTGAGACCGAGTTTGGAATCGGAAAACCGAAATTACTAGGGTTTGGCTTTGTGGTGAGGTGGTTCATCTCGGTGTGACTGAGTTTATGGAATCGGTGGGACCGAGATTACTTATGAGTATATGTTGGAATGAAAGATTGCTGATAGTTTGGGAGATAGATCACTAAGCACCTTGAGCAACCAGATCATTATCATAACCTCATCCCCTTTTAATAGTATTGGCTTTCCTATAGACTCAATGTGATCTTGGATCACTAAACCAAAAATGGAGTCTTGAGCTTTTGCCAATGCTTTCCTTAGCATTTTGAGGGGTCCACATCTTCAGCCATTGCCATACCCATATCACTGAACTTTCTGAAATGTTCTCAAGAAACTATTAGTTCAATGATATATATGTTGTTATTAATTACCAAAACCACCTGGGGATTAGTTGCACTTTCACATTTTTACCGCGAGCGCTGTTAAAAGAAATAACAAAAATTAAGTGTGTCACCCACGGATCGAACTTAAGTTGCTAAGCTCTTGGGTGCTTATGACAACCAACTCAACTGATCCTAATTTATTGTCTAATAAATGGTGATCAGTTACATCAAGCTTTTAAAAATCATGACAGCAAAACAAAAGCAGTATTTTTGTGTCTTTTGTGACCCGGTTTTCTTTTTGGTTGTAATTACGTTGTATCCACACACACTTTGATCCATGAAACATAGTAGACTTGATAACTTATGTACCTCTGGTCTGGGCACCCGAGGGGGGAGGGGGGTGTTGATGAAATATCCCCCCTGGTAAGTCGGGGAGGGGTTAATGAAATATCCCCCGGTACCTTTGGTGTGAATATCATGGTAACTCACACATTGCAGACTTGATAAGTTATGTGCCACAGTCCTGGTAACTTTGGTGAGGGGAGTGATGAAATATACCCACAGTAAATTTGATGTTAATAACACGGTAACTCACACATGCCAGATCTAATAACTTATGTACCCTAGTCCTGGTAACTTTGGTGCCGGGAGTGGGGGGAGGGTGATGAAATATACCCCCCCCGTAACTTTTTGCGTGAATAGCATGGTAACTCACACATCGCAAACCTGATAACTTATGTACCCCCAGTCCTGGTAACCTTTGGCGATGGTGGTAGGGGAGGGCTGTTGGTGAAATATACCCCCATGCAAACCTAGGTACAAACACCATGTAAACTTTTAACTCGTGGAAAAAAGTTGTTGAAAACAAGTCACCATTAACTTCTGTGTAAATAATATAATAATATACGCCACCAGACTTGATAACTTATGTACAAATATCACGTTAACTTTAACTCGTAGAAAAAAGTTATCAAAAACATACTCTATAAATAACATGGTAATAAAGTCTTTCGAACCTGATAACTTACGTAAAGACACCACGATAATTTTGACCCAGGGAAAAAGTTGTTGAAAACGTACTTCGGTAACATCTGTGTAAATAACATGATAATATACGTACCATAGAGCTGATACCTTACTTAGCCCCGGCATGATAACTTTTGACCCAGAAGAAAAAGTCACCGGAACATGCAATATGGGATCTAGTTTCGAAGGTTTCATCGTGGTCTTTTTTTGTGTAAAAACTAATCTTCAATCGAATAGACCGTTTGGGCAACAATACATTTTAAAATGTCAAAATAAAGATAATCTACAATGAGATTTGCTTTTCTGCACTTTAAATGCATTTACGTGTGTGGAGAAAGTTGGAAGAAATCATTTGTATGCCCAGAATTTGCCTATGTCACTACTAGGAAAAAGGCTAGCAGTAGAGCCGGTATTGGGTATAGCAGTAGCGTGGGATGGCGCGCTACTGATACATCGCTACAGCTAAAGTGTATGAGTAGCGTGTGTCTGCCCACGCTACTGCTATACCTGATTAGCAGTAGTGCTTTTGGTAGAGAGCGCCACTGGTAGTTACTAGCAGCGCTCCTCTCTACCAACGCTACTACTATTATTACATATTTATTTTTTGTTTTATGTCGTATTCATATGCCATTATACAAGTTTTCATACAGTAGAAATTTAGAGATTGTTTTTACATCAGAATGAGTTATTACATCGTTGGGTGAAAAAACCGTGGATTAGTTTCAGGTGCATGGATCCAAAGTGGTCACTTATCCAAAGTGGTCACTTTGGATCCATCCACTTGAAACTAAACCATGGTTCTTTCACCCAATGACATAATAACTCATCATCATCATCATCATCATCATCATCATATCATTAACAACTTATCATCATAATACATCATTGTCATATAGCAACTCCTCATGATCATCATTTTCATCAATGAGACATCATATAGCAAGTTGGTCACTAGTCATAATCATAACTCCTCCTCCTCGTCATCAACTCTAGCACATTGTACCACATAATAACACATTGTACCTAGGACCTACTCCTCTCTAATAGGACCTACTACACTCTCTTAGGTAAAATAGTATAAAACAATATAGGCTCTGACTCTCTATTATGGAGAATGGAGATTATCCTATCTCTAATTCTTGCGCGTCGCACAATGTTACTTCCAAGTACCTCCTTACGACTGACCATACATTTTTTCCAATCTTTGATTGTCATGTCTTCATTAGTTTTAGAAATCTGATATGAACAGCAGTGATGCGTAGGATGCCTTGGCCATAAGTTCATAAAATCAAGGCGACCTTTCAAAAACATCAGATGAGGCGCAGAATCCTTCGGGATTTTCTGTTGAAAAATATAGTAATAACTTTGTAGTTAGCAATGTAGTTTAGTTTCAGAAGAATTTATGCAAAAGATGCATGGATGTCGTAATAGTAAAAAATCTTACCATGGCATCTTCATGGATATTACCGTAGTTCAACACATGCACTAGTGGCACGTATTGACCATAATGTGCAGGAGTTTGATAATAGATATTGTAATTCTCAAGATCATTAATAAATGAGATCAGATGATTTTTCTACTGATAAGTTAATTCTGTGCCATCGGTGTAGTAGGTTCTGTCTATCATCTTCTGCACATTCTTTGAAGAATGAAAATAAGCTATCAATGGAAATAAGCTGTCAACTATTTTAAAATAAACAATATAAATTACTTAATAACTATGTTTGGGAAACTCACATATCGGTAGAATTGTAAGCGTATCAACAAGGACCTAAATATCCATATTGTCTTTCTCGATGTCAGGATCACCAAGATCCATGACAAGGATACCCTCATGGAAATCATATGCCTTGCAAAGTGCTTCCCAATTCGGGCAAGCAAAATGGGATACGCTCTCAGAATTGTATAAATTTACAGCAAAAGAAAAACCATGATGGGTCCTTAGGTGAACTATCTTGTCCATATTTTCATGATCTTCAAAATCCATCCTCTACAAGACATAGCTTCTTGGATGGCATAGGATAAGCTAGTCGAATTGTAAAATATGAAAATTACACATTGAATAAGCAGAAGTCGAGCTTAATTATGGAAAAACACTTTGCGCCATTGTCGGTTTCCAAACCGGCAGATCTCGGGTAGGGGGGCAAATCTGTGCGTCTGAGGATCGATGGTAACAATGGACAAAGGGACACAATGTTTACCCAGGTTCGGGCCCTCTTAAAGGAGGTAAAACCCTACGTCCTGCTTGATTGTATTCGATGAGTATAGGGGTTACAAGAGTTGATCTACCTCGAGATCATATTGGCTAAACCCTAGCTTGTCTAGCCTATGAATATTATGATCACCCCTATGGACTAAACCCTCCAGTTTATATAGACATCGGAGGGGGCTAGGGTTGTACAGAGTCGGTTTATAGGGGAAGGAAAAGGCTTATCTGGACACCGATCTTGCTATCCACGCATACAAGAGTCCTACCCGGAACGGGGGATGATTCTCCACTCTATCTTCACAGCCCACCGGTTCGGCCCGTATTGGATAGGCCGGACACCACGGGACCCCTGAATCCAGGACTCCCCTAGTAGCCCCCGAACTTGCCTTCAAGGACGATGTAGTATCCGGCTCTATGTCTTAGGCTTTGCAAGGAGGGTTCTTTGATCGTACTTCAGATCGACGGTAGTCCGGCTTTGGCCTCCATGCTCTGTCTTTATGATCTCTTCCCGTTATGGCCTCAATTTCCATGCGTTAGGGATTGCAAAATAATGGCCAATAAGCTCCCTGCCTCGTATGGGCGGCATCTGTATAAATATGTCAAATCCCTCAAACGCCATCCCATATCGCGCAAGGAGCCTCAGAGAAGAAACCACAAGAAAACTCCAAAACATGATGAGTGCCCCTAGCTCTTCCTCGCGCCCCCATGGCCCTCAAGATGGTGATTGGCGAAGCTGCTCCATATCTCATCTCCAGCTGAGTCAACTTCAAACTCAAGGATATCTCCCTCCTGCAGATCTGGTTTCTGTACGGGCGGGATTGGCTTCGATGGGCAGTGATGCGCTAGCGGAGAATTTCCCCAACCCCAGCCAGGGGGAGAGGGTATGCTTCGTCTCTTTTCTTCTAAGGGGCTTAGGATTCCCGATTCATCCCTTTCTCAGGGGTCTTGGAATTCTATGGGATCTAGCTGCACAACCTCACGCCAGGTTCAATCCTGCACATTTCGCGCTTTGTTGCTCTTTGCGAGCTGTTCTTAAGCTGCGAGGCTCATTTTGAACTGTGGAAAGAGTTCTCCTGCCTCGTCCCGCACCATCAAGGCGGCTCTATATTTGAAGCGGGCGGCGCCGAAGTATGGCGCATAGCCGGATCAGGCTACCGTACCCCACCGCAACTCCCAAGAAGGGATCCGCAGAATGGTCTTCCGAATGGTTCTATGTTGAAGATGTTCCCCTTCCGGACCTAGTTTAGCACAGGCTTTCCAAATTCTCCAGTGCCCTTCCAAAGAAGTTACTTAATTGGCGTCCTCGGAGCCCTAAGCAAGAGGACAGTTCGGAAGTAATGAGGTTAATTAGCAAGAACAGATTACTTTCCCACTCTGGACTCTCGATCATCGAAGTCATGGTTATCGCGATAAAGAAATGTATCCAGCCTCTTCAATCCAGAGTGACCCCATTATGGTGCTACAACAGGGATGACGACGCGTCTCGCTATAAGCGCGAGGGTCCGGATACCTCAGCCGCTCTGGCCACCATTCTGGTCGATATTTATAAGGGGAAGGAAGAAGAATTCCTCCACTTGAATTGCCCGGAAGGCTTTCCTGTGTATAACCCCATAGACTGGGTAAGTTTATTGTTTCATCAGCATCGTTTTACCTCATTATTGAGGTGTGCTAACTATTCTGACTGTCCTTTGAAACAGACATGGAGGAAGGTAGTTGAAAACATTCACTGCCCCTCCCCTCAGCCAGAGGATCATGCTCACCCCAAAGACCCTTGCTTCTGCGAGGATTCAGATATATATGTGGAGTTTGATAATGTAGTCTACTATCAAGCGAGCCTTGACGGCTCAGAAGTGGCCATTACGGCCGACTACCCTGGATTTTACTCTTTCATTAAGGTAAGTGTTCGGAAATCACCTTTAAAAAGAGGATCCCTTGTTTGCACCTCACCCACCATAGCAAACAATGCCTTATAGGATCGACGTTCAGCGAGCCGAAGCAAATCAAGGGCAGCCCCAAGACAGGCAGCATCTTCGCGGGGTGAGCGTTCAAAAGGAAAAGAGACCGGGAGCGCCGCCGATCCTCCTCCATCATCAAAGAGGTATAAATCTTTACTATATGCCTAGGCATAAGGTCAAATTGTCATTTTCCTCCCCCTTTTATCATCTCAGAAGAGATACGCGGTGAACCGTACCCAAGATCCCGGCCAACCGAGTTGTGGCCAAGCCGGCGCCAAACTCGTCAACTAGGACGGGGGCGCGTATGGAGGCGGCGCCGACTCATCCACCTCATGAGGATTCGAATGACGTATCTGTTACCAATTGTGAAGTGGGGAGTGCGATGAATCGTCGACGCCTAAGAGAGGCCCTACGCGCCCGGCTTTCTCTGAGCAGGAATTTACCGCCCTTAGCGTCGTGAACGCATATATCCCAGCTGCTCGGGATGAACTCACTGGAGTTACTCGCCTGTTTTCAAAGGATATACAGGTGAAAATATGTGCAAATTTAATAGATATGTGCCAGTAGCTGATGACCCACAAGTATATGGGTTCAATTGTAGCCTTTTCGATAAGTAAGAGTGTCGAACCCAACAAGGAGCAGAAGGAAATGACAAGTGGTTTTCAGCAAGGTAATGTCTGCAAGTGCTAAAATTGTAAGTAGCAGAGTAGTTTGATAGCAAGATAATTTGTACCGAGCAAGTAACGATAGTAGGAACAAAAGTGCAGCAAGGTAGCCCAATCCTTTTGAGGCAAAGGACGGGCCAAAACAGTCTCTTATGATAAGCAAAAGTGTTCTTGAGGGTTGACGGGAATTTCATCTAGTTACTTTGATCATGTTGGCTTAATTTGTGTTCGCTACTTTGATAATTTGATATGTGGGTGGGCTGGTGCTTAGGTGTGTTCTTACTTGAACAAACCTCCTACTTATGATTAACCCTCTCGCAAGCATCCGCAACTACAGGAAAAGTATTAAGAATAAGTTCTAACCATAGCATTTAACTTTTGGATCCAATCTGTCACTCTCGCAACCCATCATTTAATAAGTGCTCCACATTGCATTCCCTTAGGCCCAAATATGGTGAAGTGTCATGTAGTTGACGTTCACATGACACCACTAAGGGAATCACAACATACATATCATCAGAACATCGAACACATGTCAAGTTCACATGATTACTTGCAACATGATTTCTCCCATGACCTCAAGAACAAAAGTAACTACTCACAAATGATAATCATGCTCAAGATCATAGGGGTATTAAATAGCATAATGGATCTGAACATATAATCTTCCACCAAATAAACCATATAGTAATCAACTACAAGATGTAATCAACACTACTAGTCACCCACAAGCATCAATCTATAGTTCCGGTACAAAGATTGAACACAAGAGATGAACTAGGGTTTGAGAGGAATTGATGCTATTGAAGATGTTGATGATGATAGCCCTTCCCAAGATGGGAGTGTTGTTAGTGATGATGATGACGATAGTTTGCCTCTCTGGGAGGGAAGTTCCCCCGGTGGAATCCCTCCGCCGGAGGGCAAAAGTGCTCCTGCCCAAGTTCTGCCTCGAGACGGCGACGGTTCGTCCCGAAAGCCCTCTCCTTATTTTTTCTATTTCAAAATGACTTATATGCCAGAAGAGGGGCACCGGAGGTGGGCCTGGATGAGCACAACCCCTGGCGCGCCCAGGTGGGTTGTGCCCACCTGGTGGGCCCCTCTGGTCCTTATTGAATCCAACAATTCTTATTTATTCCATAAAAAATCCTTGTGAAGTTTCAGCTCATCTGGAGTTGTGCAGAATAGGTAGCTTGACATAGCCTTTTCAGTCCAGATTTCCACTGCCAAAATTCTCGGCAATGCTACGACGGAGGCAGAGTGAGAAGCGGGAGTGAGAGGAGGAAGAAGATGGTCGGACGGGGGAGGAAAAATTGGGGATAAGGCACCCATAGCAGAGCGCATGTCCAGAACAGCGCCATCGCTACAATGAATAGCAGTAGCACGGGTGGTAGAGAAGCGCTACTACTATACCTATCCTACCGGCAACGTCGTGGCAGTTATAGTAGTAGCGCTTTTTGTATGGGCTGCGCTGCTGCTAATTATATAGTACTAGCGAGCTTTTGTACACGGCGCCATTGGTATGTAGTAGTAGCGCATATTTTGACCAACGCTACTAGTAAGCTTTTGTTTATAAGTTTTTCCCTAGTCTTGTGTAAACATCGTGGTACCTTATGTTGCATAGACGTGATAACTTGCATATCCCGCATATGGTAACTTTTAGTTGAAAAATGTCGCCAAAACATATCAATAAGGGATATTGTTTCGAAGGTATTGTCGTGATGGTTCTTTTATGTGAAAACAAATTTTTGATCGGACCAACGGTTTGGGCTGATATTCGTTGGAATCTTTGCTGATGTCATCATTTGTGTTTTACATGCGTGCATGCACGACTTGAATTGAATTAGAAAATGTCTTGCATGCCGCACGCAGCTGCTGTTGCTTTTTGAAATCATTCCTGTGTACGCAATCTCGATGCTCAAGGAATCGTCCGAATCTGTTACTAACTGCTGACTGATTGGTAGTTAGTCCAGTCCTTAAAAAAACCAAGATATCCGCTCCGATATTGTTACTAATGACTAATAAAAGCAAACGATTTAAACTTTCTCTCTGTATTTTGTTTTCACAGGAAAATGATCTAAACATGGATGAAGTCAATACGAAAAGGTGTAAACTAAAGATAAGATAGATCAAGTGGGAGGCACACCGGAGCGCAAGACGGCGTCTGGTATGAGCGCAATTGCTCGTACTTGCGCTTGTACCATGCACGTGCGGCTCTGGGAGGTCCAACCCGACAACTATTATGAAGGGCCTTCGTCGGCTTTTGCAAGAGAGCAGTCACCGTAACCTTATTTCCACACTCGAAGCCATTCTTCAACCCTAGACGCTGCCATTTCGCATCTCATCACCATAGCCAATCATCACCATCCCCACAACAAACCACCTCCAAGTTAGCCATACTTGTAATCGTGTATCGCAACCGACAATCATTGTAAGACATATTGTCTGCAATATTCATCTTGATGTGTTTTTCAATGATTTCTTCTCACGATCCGAATGCTATGTGTGCGTAAATCGATAAGGTCATGGGTTTAAACATAGCCATGCAGCCCGATGCATTTATCGAAGGGATCGATGTAATGATGAAATAACGTCATGTATGTGTGAAACAAAATTGCATCATAGTTTTTTCCCATCTCTCTTGCATTGGTCGTCCCTGCGGTACCCAGGATTATGGAGTTTGGGCCACAAGGAGGCTAACTGCAGGGAGAACGTGAAACGCTATCCCCGCAACAAGGCTTAATATGGTAGCGTGGATCCAATCTCTGGGGATACATGAGGTGTGCTCATTATACACCCAACGTTAGGTGTGACTTATCTTAATAACGGAGGTAATCACTTGTGATGGAAAGGGTTTACGGTTGGACAATCGACTCTTGACGCCAAAGCGCGTTCGATCAAGATATATTTTAGACACATGCCCACTTTGATATGCAGCAAGCATATTCTAAGGTTTGTATTCCACAACACAAATTAAGATCATAATAATCCCAATCACAAATATATGGGTGCAAGAATCAATTCCTCGTAGACATGCCTTTTATTTTTATAAGTGTTCTCTGTTGCAACTTTAGTATGATTCGATACAAAAACTGGAATTTAATTCTCTCGCAAAAGGTTGGTAGAAACCCTTGTCATCCTCTGGTTGGCTCGATAACTCAAAGCCACTTGATGGGGAAAGAGGCTGGGAACCATTTTGTTATCCGATACCGGATCATCAACGGGATTCATCAAACATTTTTCTGACCCCATTGTGTGGGAGGAATTGTGTTACCGGGGATGAGACGTAGTTGTTCGGTGTAGGGAAAAGTTAACACTTGCTCCGGTGTTTTTCACTTGCTAGGTCGTCAAACTGCAGGGATGCTTTTATCGATTATCTTATTCGTTGAATACTTTCTCTTTCACCGGAGAAAAACTAAATGCGAGAGACATGTCATTTTCTAACTCCGAAAAAACAAGGACTGTATTATATCAACACAGGGTTACATGCAAGTCTCAACACTACGACTCAAAAAAGAAAAGAATGAAGTATCAACACAGGGTTACATGCAGGTCTCAACACTCACTAGTGGAAAAACAGGCTTTCCGTCCAGCCCATAAGTCGCGAAGCTGTAGGAACCGCGACCAATGGGAACTTTAGTCGCGGTTCTGGAGGTGAACCGCGACCAAAGGCCTGGGCCCTGGGCGCTCGGTGGCCAGCTGGTGCACGTGAGGGGCTTTAGTCGCGGTTGGCCAGGCCAACCGCGATTAAAGGTTTCGGCACCTTTTAGTCACGGTTTGCTGTGCCAACCGCGACTAAAGCCCTCCCTATATATACCCATCCAGCAGCCAACACTTAGCCATTTGGAGCCATTCTCTTCACAAGTGGGTGTAGGTTTGCTTTTGGTTCCTCTTATGCACATAAGGTGTTTGATGAAATGCCCCAAGAGCATGAAACAAACATGACATGAAGTGTTGGAGCCACACTCTTCGATCGCGGTTAGCAACTTGATGAACCTTTGATGTGTCAATATGCATGTGTGTAGTTCATAACAAATGCATGATGGTTAATTATATATTTTATATTATAATAATGCAGATGAATCGCAATGGATGTACGGTAATCGACTCTCCGCGAGTTCACTACGGGTTTGAAAGATTTCCTCGTAGTGGCTAATGCGAACAAGCGGGGGTTTTGTTATCTGTCCATGTGTTATCTGTAAGAATGAGAAGGGTTACTCTTCCTCAAGAGTTGTTCACATGCATCCGCTTGAAGGGTTTCATGCCAAGCTATAATTGTTGGACCAAGCATGGAGAAAGAGGGTTATAATGGAAGAAGATGAAGAAGGGATGATTTCATCGATGAAAGCTATCTTGCTCATTTCGGTGATACTTTCATGGAGGATGCTGAAGGTGAAGGGGAAGGTGAAGAAGAGGCACGTGATGATCCCGTTGATGATCTTGGTCGGACCATTGCTGATGCACGGAGACGCTAAACTGAAAAGGAGAGGAGAATTTGGATCGCATGTTAGAGGATCACGAAAGGCGCTGTACCCGGATGCGATGATGGTCTGAAAAAGCTGGGCTGCACAATCGGATTTGCTGAAATGGAAGGCAGAGGCAGGTGTAGCTGACTCGGCATTTGAAAACTTGCTGAAAATGTTGAAGAATATGTTTCCAAAGGATAACGAGTTGCCCGCCAAGACGCTGAAGCAAAGAAGGTTGTCCGCCTCTAGGTTTAGAGGTTTCAAGATACATGCATGCATCAACGATCGCATCCTCTACCATGTGAATACGAGAATTTGAATGAATGCCCGGTATGCATCGCATTGCGTTATAAGATCGAGGCGATGACCCCGGTGACGATGTTGAGGGCCGAAACCGGAAGAGGGTTCCCGCCAAGGTGATGTGGTATGCTCCTATAATACCACGGTTGAAACGTCTGCTCATGAACAAAGAGCATGCCAAGTTGTTGCGATGGCACAAAGAGGAACGTAAGTCGGATGGGGAGTTGAGACACACCGCAGATGGAACGCAATGGAGAAAGATCGATGATGGTTCAGAGATTTTGCAGGTGACGCAAGGAACATAAGATTTGCTCTAAGCACGGATGGCATGAATCCTTTTGGCGAAAGCGAGCTCCAGCCATAGCACTGCCCGTGACTCTATGCATCTACAACCTTCCTCCTTGGTTGTGCATGAAGCGGAAGTTCATTATGATGCCGGTGCTCATCCAAGGTCCGGCAACCCGCAACGACATCGATGTGTACCTAAGGCCATTAGTTGATGAACTTTTACAGCTGTGGGGTGGTGTCCGTGTGGGATGAGCACAAACAAGAGGAATTTGACCCACGTTGCTTTTCGAACCATCAACGATTGGCCTGCTCTTAGTAACCTTCGGGATGTCAAATAAGGATACAATGCATGCACGCACCGCTACATGAGACTGAAAGTGTACATTTGCCAAATTGTAAGAAGAACGTGTACCTTGGGCATCGCCGATTTCTTCCAAAAATTCATCCAAGAAGAAAGAAAGGCAAGCATTACAACGGCAAGGCAGATCACCGCGAAGCTCGCGGAACGACCGGTGCCGAGGTATTTGATATGGTCAAGGATTTGAAAGTCATCTTTGGAAAGGGTCCCGCGGACAATCAGTTCGAAGGGAGCCGACGGCACGCAGCCATGTGGAAGAAGAAATCTATATTCGGGAGCTAGAATATTGGAAAGTCCTAGAAGTCCGCTCTGCAATCGACGTGATGCACGTTACGAAGAATATTTGCGTGAACCTCCTAAGCTTCTTGGGCGTGTATGGGAAGACAAATGATACAAAGGAAGCACGGCAGACCAGCAACGTTTGAAAGACCTCGATGACCGCATCCGAATGGTTTCAAGGTCGTGCCAGCTACGCCTCGACCAAAGAAGAGAAGGTCATCTTTTTGAATGCCCGAGCAGATGAAGGTCCCGTCTCGATTCTCGCCCAATATAAAGGGAATAATAAACATGGCGGAGAAAAAGTTCCAAAACCTCAAGTCTCACGACCGCCACGTGATTATGACGCAATTGCTTCCGATTGCTTTGAGGGGCTCTGCCGGAAAATGTTCGAGTAGCCATTGTGAAGCTATGTGCATTCCTCAATGCAATCTCTCGAAGGTAATCAATCCAAAAGTTCTACCACGGTTACTGAACGATGTGATCCAATGTCTTGTCGGTTCGAGTTGGTGTTCCCGCCATCCTTCTTCAATATTATGACGCACCTCCTGGTTCACCTAGTCAAGAGATTTCCGTTCTCGGTCCTGTATTTCTACACAATATGTTCCCCTCGAGAGGTTCATGGGAGTATTAAAGAAATATGTTCAGAATCGCATAGGCCGAAGGAAGCATCGCCAAGGGCTATGGAAATGAGGAGGTAATTGAGTTTTGTGTTGACTTTGTTCCCGACCTTAAGCCGATTGGTCTTCCTCGATCGCATGCACGAGGGGAGACTAAGTGGAAAAGGCACGATCGGAAGGAAATCAACGATATGTATGGACGGCCATTCTCGATCAAGCACACCACATCAGGTCTTGACCAATTCCAGCTTGGTGGCTCTGCATTTTGAGAAACACAAGAATATTTTATGCTCGGACAACCCGGGAAGCCTGAATCCTGGATTAGGAAGGCCCACATGGAGACTTTCGCAGTTGGTTGAGAAAACATTTAATGAATGACAATGATGTTGTAGATCAGCTGTACATGTTGGCCAAGACACCATCTTCGACTATAACGACTTTCCAAGGGTACGAGATAAATGGGAATACATTTTACACGATCGCCCAAGATAAAAAGAGCACCAATCAAAACAGTGGTGTCCGCTTTGATGCAAAGAACCGAGAATGGGCAAAAGGTCACATATTATGGTTACATAGAGGAGATATGGGAACTTGACTATGGACCCTCCTTTAAGGTCCCTTTGTTCCGGTGCAAATGGTTCAAGCTAACAGGAGGTGGGGTAAAGGTGGACCAGCAATACGGAATGACAATGGTGGATTTCAACAATCTTGGTTACCTTGACGAACCATTCGCCCTAGCGAAAGATGTCGCCAGGTTTTCTATGTGAAGGACATGAGTAGCAAACCGAGGAAACGGAAAGATAAGAAAACGATCAAGACATCATGCGATGATTCAAAGCGCCACATTGTTCTTTCAGGAAAAGAAACATCGTGGGAGTGGAGGACAAGATGACATGTCAAGATTATAATATGTTTGCTGAAATTCCGCCTTCAAAGTGAACACCGACCCAAGCATTAAGTTAAATGATGAGGATGCTCCATGGATACGGCACAATCGTAAGCAAGCAGGGACACAAGGGAAGAATTGATGTGTAATAATTTATTGTACCAAACTTTGTATTTGGTCGATGAACTGAATGATGTATCAAACCTTTTGTCAAACCTTCAAGGGATTAGTTTTATTTTTCTGATTTTTTTGATATATAATTGTATTTTTAAGATTTTAAAAGGAAAAAGGAAGAAGAAGAAAGAAGGGAAAAGGAAAAAAAACAGAAGAAAAAAACAGAAGAAAAAAGGAAAAACAGAAGAAAAAAACAAACAGAAGAAAAAAGAAAAAACAGAAGAAAAAAACAAATAGAAGAAAAACATAAGAAAAAAACAAACAGAAGAAAAACAGAAGAAAAAAGGAAAAAGGAAGAAAGGAAGAAAAAAAAGAAGAAAAACAAGAAAAAGGAAGAAACAAACAGAAGAAAAAAAAGAAGAAAAAAGGAAGAAAAAAACAGAAGAAAAACAAGAATTTAAAATGAATTAGTTTTATTTTCTGATTTTTTTGATATATAATTGTATTTTTAAGATTTTAATAACATAAATAAATAAGTAATTAGAAACTTTAATAGCAAAAATAATTATCATAAAGTAAAATAAATAAGTAATTAGAAACAAAATAAAATAAAATAAATAAGTTTTTGTTGTAAGTAGAAACAAAACAAAATAAATAAAGCAAAAATGAAAACAATACAAATTAAACAGAAAACAATACAAATTAAAAAGAAAACAATACAAATTAAAAAGAAAACAGAAAACAATACAAATTAAAAAGAAAACAGAAAACAGGCCTTTAGTCGCGGTTGGCGACGAGACCCATGACTAAAGGGTGCCCTTTAGTCGCATGGATGGCGGACAAGCCGCGACTAAAGGTGGGGGCTGAACGAAAAACGCTTTAGTCGCTGGGGTGGGCGAGCAACCCGCGACTAAAGGTACCCTTTAGTCGCGGTTCTCGCCAACCGCGACTAAAGTTGGGGCCTATAAATACTCGTCTTCCTCGCCTGTTCGTCGCCCTCGCCCTCGGCGGTTAGCGCTTCGACGCCGATCGACGCCGACGCTGACGCTGGCAACGCCCGACGCTGAAGCCCTGCGCCGCCGCCCGTCCCGAGGCGCCGCCTCCGCCCGTGCCTGCCCTTGCCCGCCGCCCGTGCCCTAACGCCCTTGCCCGCCGCCGCCGCCGCCGCCCGCCGCCACGCCCGCCGCCCACGCCTGACGCCCGCCGCGCCCGCCGCCTGCCCCCGCCCGCCGCCCTGCTGCCGTCCGTGCCCTAACGCCTTGCATCCAGGAGAAGAAGAAAGAAAAGAAGAAAGAAGAAGAAGAAGAAGAAAGAAGAAGAAGAAAGAAAAGGAAAAGGAAGAAGAAGAAAGAAGAAGAAAGAAGAAGAAAGGAAAAGGAAGAAGAAGAAAGAAAAGAAAAGGAAGAAGAAGAAAGAAAAGAAAAGGAAAAAGGAAGAAGAAGAAAAGGAAAAGGAAAAGGAATTTTTTTCTTTTTTTTTGTTCTTTTTAATTTTAACTAGTTTTAGTTTAACAAAAACGGTAAATAACTTAAAACCCTAAACCCCAAAAACAAAAAACAACAGAAAACCGGCCAAAGAAAAACAAAAAGGAAAAAGGAAGAAGAAGAAAGAAGAAGAAAGAAGAAGAAAGGAAAAAGGAAGAAGAAGAAAGAAAAAGAAAAAGGAAAAAGGAAGAAGAAGGAAAAAGGAAAAAGGAATTTTTTTTCTTTTTTTTTTTTTTTTTGTTCTTTTTAATTTTAACTAGTTTTAGTTTAACAAAAACAGTAAATAACTTAAAACCCTAAACCCCAAAAACAAAAAACAACAGAAAACCGGCCAAAGAAAAACAAAAAGGAAAAAGGAAGAAGAAGAAAGAAGAAGAAAGAAGAAGAAAGGAAAAAGGAAGAAGAAGAAAGAAGAAGAAAGAAGAAGAAAGGAAAAAGGAAGAAGAAGAAAGAAGAAGAAAGAAGAAGAAAGGAAAAAGGAAGAAGAAGAAAGAAAAGAAAAGGAAAAGGAAGAAGAAGAAAAGGAAAAGGAAAAGGATTTTTTTTTTTTTTTTTTTTTTTGTTCTTTTAATTTTAATCGTTAATTAGTTTAACAAAAACGGTAACCCTAAACCCTAAACCCTAAACCCCGCCCTGCCTTGCGCTCTCCGCGACACCCTCTCCCACCCCTTCCTCGCCTCCTTTTGCCACCGCCTTTCGCCACCGCCACCGCCACCGCCCCTTCTTCACTTAATTAATTTGTTTTACTACATGTTTTCAGGATCGACCTAATGTCGGACGATAGAGTGACCCGATTATGGACAACTATGATCCGGACGGTGAAGCACATATGTTCGCATCATAAACGGCGATATTCAATATGTGCCGACCGGAGAAGAAGAAGATGATATCTCTTCTTATCGAACCTTGACGGTGAAGATGAAGGGCGCCGTCAAGAAGATGATGTCAAGAAACGCCGATAAACGGCGATCTTCAAATGGAAGTAGCAACCACCTCCGCGCCGAGGTATATATATACATTGAGCCTCTGGTGATACAAACTAACTGATTTGAATAAATATGTGTGTACTAACGCGACTCTCTTTCTTATTTTAGCCTCGGCGGATCGTCAAACAATCGAGTACGCCGTCAAAGCGTGGCGCAACCAAGACGATGAAACCAGGAGAAACATGCACCATCCAGGTTGTCGATCAGGCAACCGCAGTCAGCTGGAGCCCCGCAAGAACGCCACCAAGTTTATCAGCCAATGCGGAGCCATTGTTAGAGACAACGCCTCGATCACCGCCCGAGAGTGGAATGAGCCAAAGAAGGCACGAATTGATGGTTTCACTTTTGTCGATAAGAGAACAAAAAAGATTGCTTCAAGAAGCTTATGGAACATTTCGCTCTACCTCCGAATACAACAAATTCGATGAGGAGGGTAACAAGATTGAGGAAAACAAGGAGAGGAGGAGGCTAGTCAAACAGTTCGCTCTTCATAAGATGGCCGACGATTCGGAAATTCAAGCAAAATCTAGCCCGTGACTTTGTCAAGCGAACAAGACTCGGATTTCAGAGGACAATATGAGAAACTGAAAGATGATTGGCCAGAATTTGTGAAGCAAAAGAAATCGGAGCAGTTCATTCAAATATCGAAACAAAATAAGGAAAATGCGGCTAAGAAGGAGTACAATCATGTTATGGGGCCAGGAGGGTATCGCATTTGGGTGCCTAGGTTCGAGAAGATGGAGAACGAGCTGAGGGCGCGAGAATCCGGCCAGTGCACGGAGGATGGGACCCAAGGGCCAAAAGCTGGTGGTACGGGCATGGGGAACGCTCAACCCGGAGACAGGGGAGTGTGTTTACGAGGCAAATTAATTAAACCCACCCAAGCCCTTATTGACGCAATGAAGGATGCTCAAGAGGGAAGATCAAGTTCAACAGAGAGAACGACGCACGACAAAAGCCCTCGAATCCCGAACACGGAGGACGTGTACGAGGCATGGGGCACATTCCGTGGAAAATAGGGTTCCCTGTAACGATGACCCGTGACGCTACGTAAGCCGTAAGAGAAAGATGGATCGGGAAGCAGATGTTGTGGCGCGGTTGGCATCGGAAATGGAAGTGATGAAGAAAACCATGAGTGTACTAGTAGCCGAAGAGATTCAGCTCGGGTGCAGATGAAGATCATCCAGCGGATCTCGAAGCCAGCAGCGGAGAAGCAGCGTGGCTTCCACGGAGGCCCCACCGGCTGGTGCAGATGCACCGACGATCGAAATTACTGCACCGGAGCCTCGGTGGTCGAAATTACGCACCGGAGCCTCCTCGCTACCCGTGGGATTTATATAAAGGAGATGAAAGAATGTCATCTGATTATCCTATCGGGAACATGTCCATGAAGGTAGCCATCGGCAGTGCTTTACCATGTTTACTCGAGCACTCCACCACAACAACCCCATTAAAGATGGCTATGCTCGTGTCACGGTGGAGGACATAGTCCAAGGGTTTGAGGACACGGAGATTGAAATTGCTACACCAAGGGGAGAAAAGACTTGAAGATGTCAAGCGCCATTACATTCTATGACAAAAGAAGTTTATCAAGTTTCCAAGCGAGGCGCCAAGGACAACAAGTCCACCCCCCTACGGTGGTGGTGGTGGCGGTGGCGGTGGTGGTGGTGGTGGTGGCGGTTCACCTACACCTCCGTCACATCAGCCGACGCCGCCCCGATCCACAACGTCCGGCGGGTGATCATCCGCCGCCCCGATCCTCGTCCGCGGGTGATCGACGCCGCCCCAATCCACCTATGGCAAAGAAGCGTAGCAGTCTGGATTATTAACCCGGACCCTTATGTACCTAAGACCACAAAGGTACCGGAGCCATCATCAAGCCTCTCCCACAAGGCCTTGGGAACGAGTGCCGAGGAAGTCGACAGCATGCGCGCTGCTGATTTGAAGAAATGGAAGGCGGACTGCAAGAAGAAAAGAGAGCCCGAGCCCAAGCCAGATTTTCGATGAGCAAAAGAAGTGGGCTAAGTCATTTTTGAGCACACCGCCCCAAGTCACAAGAATCGCCTACCGACTATGCACGTGAACTTCGCAGCAGGCATTCATGTTCAAGGAGAACAAAGAGCGGAGAAGGCCGAAGTATAAAAGCGGAAACAAGTTGCCCAGCTCGGGAACAAAGTAAACAATCGATTGCCCGCTTATAGTGGAAGCCTTCGTCCGGATGCCCCGAGATCATACAAGCTGCGGCAAGACAGGATTGACTGTGACGAAGTGCGAGAACAAGCGCCAACTTAGGTATTACTCTTCGTGAACTATTAGACCTTGATGAGTTGCCAGCGAAGGAGGTAGTAATTACATATGTCAAGAATGGGCCTCTCGTCGAGCCTGCGCAGGAAAAGGATCTACCTGACCAAATGAAACGTCTGCTGAATTGGTACAAGGGTTACATAAAAATTAAAAACGCCAAAGATTATATTTATGCGGAAGTTAGACATGAGCATCACTTCAAACATTACTATGTACAAGTTGAACTGAGTGAATTGTTCCAGCTTTTCAATCTCATGCGAGCTCGACAAATCTATCATCGGTTGCTACGCTCGTAAGTGATTTATTAATTTCTACCCCATCTCGTTCATATTGCCTGCACTATATATATGTCCTAACTATATTGTTGTGTCCTCTATTATACATGCAGAATGAAGATTAAGGAATGCAGAGTAAGGAACATCCATGATGTTGGGTTCATTGACCCACACATCGTTAATGATGTTGTGTTGAAGCATTACCCCACCGACGCGGAGGCGCACTGTGGCAGTTTCTTACAAAGCAGGAACTCAAAAGTGATATTCTATTTCCTTACCATTTTGGGTGAGTGTTTTGTCTTGAGCACATTCTCTTTGTTTACTCCATGCATGGTATGTGGCCGCTAATCGATGAGTTATGCATGACGATTGTGCATGTATCGTGTCCGCAGGTTCCATGGATTCTCGCTAGTAATTAAAGTTAACACCTCGTAATGTCTCGCCCACGACTCTCGGATAAGGATCCAAAGCTTTGGGCCGACATCGAGAAAAATGCTGCGAAGTAATTATTTTCATTCATTTGCGCCTATATCGATCGGCCTATTTCGCTCATTTCCTAATATCAAGTAACTAATAACTCTCTTGTTCATTTAATTTTCTTTGCCTCGTAGGGTTTGGAGACGGTTCAGAGATACAAAGGTCGGTGAATTCAAAAAGAGCTAGAATTCAAAAGGGTAAAGACTAAGATGGGGATATTCAGCCACCGTTGACCAATCTATGTGCATACTTTGTTCAGGAGATGATCCGAGATACACCTCTCGAGCGGGTTGATTCGAGTGATACCAATGCTCAGAGGAATAACCTCCGGTGGACGCTTAGTCCGTAAGCTCGCTCCACCACTTCAAGAGGAACTAGCTGGATGGTTCTGCAGGAAGTCCTCCATCCTAAAGGAGAACACTATCACGAGGACGAGAACTTTATATGGATTAAATCATGTATGGAAACTTGTTCAAAATTGTATATGGTCATCCGATGATATTGAATATATATTGTATATTCCTCTTGAATTCTTTTTGGTTCTAATTTCAAATTTATTTAAAATTGTACATTCATATGCATGTATGTAGTACCGTAGAATATATGAAACTCCTTCAAAATTAAAATAAAGCACAAAAGAAATAAAACAATACAAATTAAACAGAAAACAGGTTTAGGGGGGCTAAAACCCTAAACTCTGGCGGCCTTTAGTCGCGGTTGGCCGAAGAACCGCGATTAAAGGTCCTCCGCTCGACGGTCACGCTGGCGCCCACGTGGACGGGCCTTTAGTCGCGGTTCTTAAGCAGCCGCGACTAAAGGTGGTGGGCTTTAGTCGCGCTTTGTTGGTCGCGTTCTTGCAGCCGCGACTAATGGCAGTTGCGAACCGCGACCAAAGGCCTTTTTTCCACCAGTGACTACATGCAAGAACAACTAGGGAACTAGGGTCTAGGGTCCATCATATTGTGCAGTTTCCTCTCCTCTATCGGAAAC